>SNQJ01S0102869.1:13714-31942 GCA_010110895.2 Picea sitchensis
AGCTCTTAGATGATATGCTAGGGATTTCATGCATGTATTTGATGAATTTAATGATGAAATATGATTGACATTGCTATGATCCTGAGGACTGATGAGCCCATGGAGGGCGTAGTTTTTGATGTGCAGGACCATGCCCGGCAGACAAGTACCAGTGGACCGGTACACAGGGGGATATGATCATCTCGGACCTCCATGGGGTTGAATATCCCATCAGATGGTTGTTGATATGGCAGAGACAGGATAATGTTGTGACGAGCCTTTGCACAAGAAGACAGAAGGACGTTCCACCAGGACACTATGGCAAAGCCCGACCTAGGGGGGATCACCCACTACAGGCCTAGGGGGGATCACCCACTACAGATAGAGCGTTGGCTTTTGATGGATAGGACGTCACCTAAGGCAGTTGGACGTTGTCTGGAGCAAGTGGCAGTGTGCTGGGGTCATTTGGCACGTGTGGCAGCTTGGAGGAGCCCTAGAAGGGCCAACGTTTGGCTTCCTGGATGCTGAGCTTGCCAAAAAAGGGACAACGTCTCCCTCAGAAGGGCTTGACTTCTCCCTTTTTAGCTCATATTATGATATTTCTTAGCATTTAATGTACAAATAGTGTAAATTTTAAAGGTCAGCCTTGTCGGCTATTTTAATGACCTATTTTTAAAATTAAAGGTCATTTGGATGGTATAAATAGAGGACATTGCCTCTCATTTTAATCATAACATAACTCACTCTCTTGTGAGAGATCATTTTTAGTCTTTTTTCTTGGTATTTTGGCTCTTGGAAATGAGACGCAACTCTTGTGGAGGATCATTCTTGGCATTTTTATGGTGTTTCTCTCATTGGAAGGTTTACAACTAGGGTTTGATGAACATTCTTCATGATTTGTAAGTGTATTTTTCATGCAAAACTTCTCGAATGAATGGTTGTAGGTTAAATCTCTTGCATTTATTATTGTATTTCTATTATATTGCTTAATCTTGAAACCCTAGGTAGAAAGCACACAAGTAGGTTCTTGCTATATGTCCCCATGATTGAGAAACTTATTTTAGCCATTGATTAAGGAAGATATAGCCTAGTCATTGCTTCACTAGTCATCCTTTTTCTGAGTTAGCTTTTGAACATAAATTGAAGAAAGAAGACATCCTAGGCCTAGTTGACTCTACACCTAGGGTTTTGACTTTTAGGGTTTGAAGGGCCTTTCTCTTGCAACACTTTTCACCCTCAGATTTGTGTTTTAAAGCTAGTTGTTTTGCCAAGAATATTTAAAGAAAGAGGGAGGAGCATGAGGCCTTGATTAAGCAACACCGGAATGAGACTCCTCCCCTTAGGGTTTTGATTCTAGGGCCCTGCCATTGCAGCATCATAGAACCTAACTCTCTAGTATTTAGATTTTGATCCTCCCGAGATATTGTCCTTGCTTTTGACTCCATAATACCCTAAGGCACTAGTCTATCTCTCCAACGTTGAGCCTGTTATGCAAAAAACTATCTTTCAAAACACTCAAACTTGAAACCCTAACTAACCCTAACGTCTACTAACCCTCAATTTAATGATGACGTCATGCCCTTTTTTAGCCTTTGGTTGATAGAAAACATTGTGGCTTAGTCATCTAATGATAGACATTGATGTGTTGATAATTTTCATTGGCCAAATTGCAAAACGTTGACCTCCTTGTCTATCAAACTAACCCTAAAGGAAGGCTGACATCATCTCTAGTATAGTGATGCAACAATTCTGTTATATATGAGCATTTAAATGATATTTAATGCATTGAGTTAATTCAAGGTTTGATTATTTCCATTGGATGCTATATTGTTCAGTGTTTATTGACAAGTAATATTACATGCCATTGCCATCATTGTAAACATTGACTTCGTCAATATTTACTACTATTTATGCTCATATACATTGAATGTTGATAGTCTTTGATTAATGAAGTAATAACCACTACTGCATGTACTAGTGTTATTGTTGTCTTGTCTCGCAAACAGGTGCTTATTCTGTGGTATTTCCTCATTTGACTATCTTCTTGGCGGTAATCTATGAAGGGAAAACTAGTCTTGATCCTTTGAGCTTTCAAACCCTTTGATCCTTTTCCTTTCAAACCCCAGATTGCCAGGGACGTCTCCCTTGGGCTTAGCCTCCCTAAATAGAAAGAGCCCCCCATCGAGGTGACAGTGGGTGGGGAAGCTCCTCTTATGCCAGTTTGACCCTCAACCTTCATCTATTTGACCTAAACAACAAACTGAGCGATAACACTACCTAGGTAGAGTGTCTAACCTGAAAGATAATATTAGCATCTAGTAATTTCTTTAACTCTTGATACATGAGGGGTTCCATAGATGGATGGTACTTCCTGAGATTTTGTTGGAAGGGTTTTACTCTAGATTTTAATGAGATTGTGTGTTGGATAATACGAGTTTCATAAGTTTTCATTTCTTGGTAGGTCCAACCAAAGACATATTGATATTCTCTAAAAAGTTTGAGATAAGATTTCATGTCTTCTTTAGACACTGTTTTACCTATATTTACATTCTTAGGGTTTTTCGGGGTTCCTAGGTTTATAGTCTCATATATGGGGTACATGAATTCCTTGTCTTTCTGTTCTTTGACCCTTTAAATATTTCCCTCGGGTCGAAAAGGTTCTCCAAATTGGCTACCCCATTCGGTATTGTGTGAAACCTTGGTTTATTATTAAAGTGATCTGTTCCGCCCTTCTGTTCATGGAAATCGGTTTATGTCAATTTATCTTGGAATACCTCATCATCAATAGCCACATTTTTAAAATTCTCTTGATTGGTTAGAAAATCTACAAATTGTTCACCTCCTTCAAAAACCTTCCAATTAGCAATATTTTTGGGTATTGATGGTTTGTAGAGTAGTTCCACAGTGAACCTGGAGGCTTCATAGTCTTCTAAAGGGGATAAAATCGAGGTTGCAATGGCTAGGGAATCAACAATAGTATTATTTGTCCTGGGAACAACAGTAATATTGAAGGCCTCAAAATGTTATTCTTTACTTGCCTAACAATAATTTCAGAGTCCCCAAAAACTTTTAGTTCTTTAATGTTTAAGTCTATGGATTTCTTCAATCCCTGAACTAGAGCTTCATACTCAACAATGTTATTGGTGCATTCAAATTCTAGTCTGCAGGATATGAAATTATGTTTTCCCTTTGGGTCAATGAGGATACATCCTGATCCCGACCCTTCTTGTGATTTAGATCCATCAAAGTACAATGTCCAAATTTTTCAGAGAAATTTAGCAATTTCTTTAGGCCTAGTTATTTTCTCATCTACATATACCTTGTCTCTTGTTTCCAACAGAGGTTCTTGACAAAAGATTATTTCTCTTGCCACTTCTAGTGGATTCACTTGAAAATTCATTTCATAGTTTTGAGTGAGAGGTACATCAGACGAGAGAGGAGAAAAATTGCCAAAATCATAATCGTAGGAGTAGTTTCCCAGCACGAGGAAATCTGTCGACGAGGGTTTGTTGAAGGATTCTAAATCAATGACAATATGTTTAGATATATTTCCCTATCAATCCTAATCGTGTTGGTATGCCCCTTTAGTGGAAACCATAGGTGAGCCCAGTCTGTGCTAAAGTATCCATTCAATTACTCAGACCAATCTCGACTAAGTAGAAGTCCATAAGCTTCTGGGATATCTACTATAGTGATGTCAATTACTCGAGCAAATTTCAGGTGTGTATCCATTCTAATCATGACATCCTTAAGTTCCCCAATAAATTTTACCCGATTTATGTCTAGTTGTATAACATGTTTATCACTTTTGAGCGGGATTGCATTCAATTTATTGCAGATTCACAATGGCATGACATTGGAGGATGCCCCTGAATCGACTAAACAATTATGCAGGTTTTTGTTGAAGACCTCCAACATTAAAAGGAAAGGTGGGACAAAAGGATTTCCTCTTTTGTCTACAGAGAAAGAGTTTACATTTGGTTTCTTCTTTAGATATGTGGGAGATGGGACCTCACCTAGGTCAGTGATTGTTATAGGGGCTTCTATTGACCTTAAAGCCTGTAAAAGAAAATCCTTTTGTTGGGGAATTATGCACATGTCCTGACAGACACATTAGCCTTCAACTTCTTTAAGTCCTCTACTATGTTGTAGTCCAACTTGGGTGACTCCCGTGTGTGTATGTTTATAGGATTTATTTAGGGGATAAAGGGTGCTTTGATGTGATCAATTGTTTGTTTCCCTCTCGAGGTTTGGGAAATTATGAGATCATTTGAGACCAATTGGCCCTTACTTCATGTTTTCACCACCAAAACCTCAGCAGGTGGTTCCTGAACTTCAAATACATCATTGAAAGGCATCGGCAAGTCAGGATCCCACAACAACATGATTGTTTCTTCTGACGGCTCAATTTCCTCCTGATGGGCGATGTTCACTATTGAGTCGCTTGATTGTTTGGTAAGATAAACTTTGCCTAGGAACCGATTGGACATTAAATTAAGAGTGTGCACCCATTGGGGACAGTCTATTTCGTAATGTTTCTTTTGATGGTACGTACAAAAAGAGTTGGATGCTACATTACCCAGGTCTATGTTTAAGTTGGCTGGGGGAGATTCAATCACTTTGAAAGGTGGATTTCTTTTAAAAAGGGGTTTATAGGGCCTTTGACCTTGGTTTCCTTCCCCGACACTTATTTTCATGTCTACGATTTCATTTGACAGTTTATTTATCATCCCTTGTAGGTCTTCTATGTCCCCACTTCCCTTTTAGGGACCTTGTTCTGTTTATTTTCCCAGGGGTCTAGTCAACAAAAGTCATCTCCTAGGTGGAGGTTGAACTTCCTTCTTAACTAGTGAGATATGACCCTCTTTGCATCCCTTCATTTGGAATTCAATTGTTTTGGCTTCCCCAAAATTTTCAGCTAGGGTATGTTTGGCAGCCATTTTCAAAAACATGGAAATGGAAGCAGGGAGAGCATTAACATATACCTCAATTTGCAAATCTTGAGTAGGTTTAGCTTCAGGTTGAAATTTGTTGAGGATAGTGATAAACCATTGATTGAATTATTTAACCTTCTCTTTTGAACTCATGGTGGTGGCGAACAATTCATCCATTAAAGCTCCTGTGGTAGTTTCTTCTGCAAATTTGTCTAAGAAATCTTTTTGAAACTTCATCCAACTAGTTATGGACCCCACAGGAAAGTTAAAATACCAAGTTGAGGCTGAATTTTCAAAGGTATAGGGAAAAATCCTACACACTATGTCCTCATGTTGTACGTTCATTAGTCTTATAGCTAGTATGAATTTTTTAATATGGTCCTCGGGAAATCCAGATGTTTCAAGATCAAATTTGGGAAGTAATTTTTCTAGTTGTTGAGGGAGGTTATGTAACTATCCTGGGATTACCAGAGCATCCCTGGCCAACCAAGGTTGATTATTTGGAGGTTGATTTCCCCTTTCTTCATTATTATTGTTATTATCCTCCATGTCGTTTGATTCTGAAACTGAGCGATCCGAGTTAAACCCTTCCTTGTTAGATTCGAAATCGCCAGGCTCGCAATAGTTACCAGCTGGTGTTTCGGGGATCAGATTAAGGGGTTGTTCGATATCAGTGAGGGAAAAATATATTAGGTCCTCTACTGTGTGAACAAAAACCTGGTCAGGGGTATCGAAGACTGGTCTTCTTACTTTTTTTCTACGAGAAAGTAACATGGCTAAGGGTAACGATCCAATTTCCCTAGCGTAATCTCTTGTGATTCTTCTGAACTGGTTCAACTCCTCGTGAGGAAGAGCATAAGGTATTTCAGGGAAGAGGTTTTCTAATTCCTCATGTTGGGGTGAGTTACTCATTTTGGGAGTACTCTCTGTATGTGGATTTCCTTGAGAATGACTAGCCATGAATGTCGGATGTTTTGAATCTATAGGCTATGTGAAATATATTATCAGAAATATTGTTAGCCATTCATTCATTCAACCCTCCTTCTAGCGCCAATTTTGTTGAGGGGTCTAAAATCCCTTTAACTCAACAGTAGGAACCAAACCAACCTTAGAGGCCCAATTAGATTCTACATCATTTGATGGGTGGAATGGTTCTCCATATATTTCGATCTAGCTAATTTATCAATGGGATTTAGTTAGTGATTAACATGATATATTTCTGTGAAAGTTCCTCCTTCATCTTAAACGTTCTCTTTTGCCTTTTCCTTTTATTAAATGAGTCTGATAAAGTAAGGTGTGATGGTATAAACCAAATGATATAAGGGATTCTTAAGTACTAAAGAAGGTTGATCTTGGGATAACCCTCGTGCTCTAGCATGCAGACAACGATATTCACACCTATTACAAGTCTAGTAATAATACATTAACTTGCTAGTATTTCAATAGTGACTGAGATACAATTATTGAAAGAGAATACACGTGCAATAAGATGAGTGTAAGAAAAATAATTTCCTTAGCTCTACCATCAATGACACGTTAACACATCGATTTTCTTTTTCAGCATTAAGAACAAAAGAACAGTTAAAATATTGAAACAAATAGCTTATCAATAGATTCAAAAACTCATACTCATTACAGCATCAACTACTGAAATAAAAGTTGGAAGTAGTTCCTCCTCAATCCAATCACATAATGCCTTTGATAAAAAAAATAAAAAAATTGTCTCTGGTTCTAAACAAAACTTCTCAATTAAGGTTGCTCAGAAATAGTTCTTTACAATTCTAAAAAAGAGGGTCTTTTCCCAAAACCATCGACCTTTCCCAAAATTTCAATCCCCCTATTTATAAAGAATCACTAACTAAAAATAGTTGCTACAAGTTTGTTTTAATTAAAACATAATATTGCCACGTGGTGTTTGATCTCTTTCTTCCCTGGAAATCATCTCATGGTTCTACTAGATTGGATGACTCTTCTCGTATTCTGACCACTTGACGAAGAGATCCCCGCATGTGTTATCATACGAGAATCTGTGTTGGTCCATTGGGGATGAAAAGGTTTCCTTCACTTCTACTACCCGTTCTCTGTATTTGATGACTTTGGCACTTAAACACCGCAGAACTGCATGAGCCTTGATCAGATGTTCCATAAACTTATGTATTTGACCCGGTGTCATGCTTTCCACCTATGCAATCTCCACTCCCCATGATGAGTCCTATTCTACATGTCATTTGACTATGTCATGCAAGTCGACAAAGTCTTCGGGTGAGTCGAACTCTGGGAGGCCAATGCCTTTCATTTCTCGATTGATATTTTCCTAGCTTCTTTCTCATTCGGACCACATCTTCGGTATTTCTCGCTGAGGTTCCTGGGCCATACTTACCCAATAATCAACTACTTTCTTGATCAAAGAGATCCTGCTATCCATCAACACTCGAATTCCACGCTCCTCCGTGTCCTGACCCTTCTGCACTATGCTAATGTAGTCAATTCGTTCTAGAGCTTGGTATGCCTTTTCATACCATCTCTCCACGTCCTTACAGGTTGTTAGTTCAATAAGGGTATCTTCTTGATAATTGGCTACACATGCAGTGAAAATATGTCTTTCACTTGTGAACTTTACATATGCATCTTGGAACTCACTCTTCAGAAAAACTGTGGTATGCGTTGAGTCTTGGTAATATTTTTCCAAGTGGCGCAAATGGTCTAGCTCCTTTAGTGCAGCGGTCAGTTCCTTTTCATCTCACTTTGCTTGATCCAACATGGCATCAGGTATATATATCCCTACAACGATGAGCTCAGATGCCTTCACATGTTCTGTGATGAGNGTCTTCTTTTCTTGGTGGCCCTCTTCATGATATATTTCCTCTTCCTATCGTAAGAGATCGCCTGTATATAAATGACCTCATCAATGGGATCATGGATTTATTGTTATCCTCAAGTCAGAGTGTTTCCCAAGCTTCCTGCTGTATGTATTTTCTTTAGAACAGATTCTTGTACTTCTTCCATATGTTCCAATGGCTCGACCTCCATTTGGTGTTCATCGGCTGGTGAGGTATCAGACAAAATTGAAGAGTCGGTGATAGGCCCCATACTTACTTGGTGATTGGATGTTGAGGTGTTGATATCTGACTGTTGCAATCCATCTTTTTTCCCACTTGAACGTAGCTCTTTCCTAGAGTTGTCTTTCAGGATCCCCGATAGGTCAGGAAGTTTAGTGTCTAAGATTCTTTTGGCCTCATGGTCGCCTTGCAGAAAGTTTGGAATTTATGCATCAGGACTTGGAGAATATGTTCCCCCAGGTTCTTTCTCCTCTGTAATTGGTATCGGAGTTACAAGTGAGACCTATGAACTCTCTTCATCATCATAGATGGTTATTAGATCAAATGAGGGATTAGGCACACCCGTTTCACCCGGTGTTCTTGGAATCTCATATTGGGTTGGAATGGTCACCGATGATCTGGTCTGTGGTGATGGAACTCTGGGATTTTCCAGACCGATGATTTCCTCTAGTTGTATTGACTCTGAACCATCTAGCTCCTCTCTGATTGTGATTGGGTCGGTCGGGGTGATCCTCGTCATTTATAATAGTTGAGGATTGTTTTGTAGATGGTCGATGATTCTTTGGGCTCCTTCTAGTAACATCACCCCACTCCTTTGTGCCTTGGTGGCTTATGCTACTCTGTTTTCTCCTCTAACACTGAGAGCTTATTGATCCATATGTTCTATCATTTCCACATGGAAGCACGAGGAAGTGACATGTGTTACTCAGTTTTGGCATTTTCGGGATGAGTTGGACCAGTACAAAAATGACACGTGGAAATGTATGGATGTGAGACGTGGTAGTCTGTACATGACGTGGCCCAATGACAGGATGACACATGGTAGTATGGATGACAGGTGGATGTATGGATGATGACGTGGCAGGTGATTAGGCAGGTGACTTGGAAGTATAGATGTTGACATGGCATGACACGTGGTTGTACGACAGTGATGTGACAGATGACATGATAGCTGACTGTACATGTTGACTGGGTGTTGACTATACCATACAAGCCAACCAGAGGGTGACATGTGGCCCAATTAGAGGGTGCCACGTGGCACCTCGAATTTTTCCTATGTTGGCTGGGTAATAAAATTGTTTCACCTGCAGGGGACTAAAACCCTCGACCTTCGGGCACGGTCAACAAACTAAGCCTCATGCGCTGACCACTTGGGCATGTTGGTTCTTGTTTATATACGTGGAAAAATTTAATTTTAAAGTGGTTATGTAGCGCGGTTTAGGGCTAGCCCCAGTCAGCGGGGGGCCATCACATAACACTTGGCACTTAGAAAGAGAACATGACCTAGGAACCATGAGTTGAGTGCAACAAGGGGGAACAAGGGTTAAGGCCAAGCCACATGGCCATGCATACGACCTAGAAAGGGGGGATTATCTGAAGACCAAGGGCTAAAGATGAGGGGCGCGCCCAACCCGAGGACATATGGTGCTTCCCATATGGCCAGGAGTCTGGGTAATGGGGTTGCGCCTAACATTTTTCCTATTTGTGAGTTTTTAAACCTTATATTAAGATTTTTTGTGGATTTTTATGTTGATTTTGGAGGATTTTGGCCATTTTGGGGGGATTTGGAGCCCAAAAAGAGGCCAGATCTTGGGGAAAAGTTGGGATTTGATTCTCAACTCAAATTATATAAAACAACAGAGGTTCTCAAAAGCCTTAGGAGGTTCATAATTGCAGAATGATGATGAGTTTGTGAATCTTGAAGCCATTTTTATGCATGGAAGCCATTGAGGAAGAGAAGTTTGGAGGTCGATTCCGGGAGCTACACTCAACCTTTTTTAGTTCTGTCAGTTTTGTTGGATTCTTGAGGTTGAAAAAAACACAACCAAACCAGTTTGTAATCCTTTTGAGACTTTTATGATGTACTTTTGAAGCATTGAAGAGAAATAAGAAAGCCTCACCCACTGAGACAAAGGCCCGGAGACATAGGAAATCTTGTTGAACTCCATTAACAACTTTGTTGTTATGGTTTTCTATTCTTTGTGCTTATATTTTGATCTGCATTTATTTATGATGGATACTATAATCTCTCATTAAGTTCTACTTCTCTCCTTAATTCCTAATTGGTAATTGAACACATGCTTAAAACTTAACCAAGTCTTTAAAGATCAATTTCAGATCAAGTGGTATCAGAGAAAGTTGACAATTGGTTGTTTGAGTTTGCATGATTACCATGGAAAAGTTGAGTTGTGGTGAAGGCGAGCTTGTAGTAGGGGAACCTGATATTGGATCAAGAAAGAGGACTTCTCAAAGTGAGGAGATGGCATCGGAAGAAGGCATGTCTCAGAATGAGATAGAGCTGCAAAAGACTTTATTCGCCATGTCTGGGATGGTAAAGGTATTATATGAGGATTACTTGGAACAGAAGAGGCCTTTCCAAGGGGAATCGTCAAAACAAGAAAAAAGCGAAGAAGGAGAGGATCCTCCTAAATCTCCTCCTTCACATCCTTCTTCTCCAACATCATCTTCTTCTTCAAGTACAAGTTCAAAATCCACCACAAGAAAACATTCCCATTCCCATAAACATGATATGCCTTTACTTAATCTTGATGTGAAATTTGAATTGCCCATGTATGATGGTGAAGTCAATGCTGAGAGGCTTGATAATTGTGTTAGACAGATGGAAGTTTATTGTAGTGTGAAACAAATCAAAGACGAGACAACTCAAATCAAGTTGACATCGCTTCGACTTACAAGCACAACACTCATCTGGTGGCAGAGTAAGTTGCAAAATGGTACGCAACAAGTTGGTAATGTATTTCCATCATGGCAAGATTTTTTTTTTTCACTTAGAAAGAAATTTTGTCCTTTGGATTATAAGGAGAAGGATTTAATTTAATGGCAATGTCTTAAACTAGGAAAATGACAAACGGTGCAAGAATACACAGATGAATTTAGTAAGATGGAATTAATGTTAAATATTCCATTACATACCCAAGAAACTCTTATGAAGTATATAGGAGGTTTACCTGCACATATTCATAACACTATATTTATGTTTGGACTTACTAATCTTGATGAGGTTTTTGTTCAAGCAACATACATTGAAGCAGGAAAAACATGAGTTGATGTATCAGGGGAATCGTCTTCAAGGAAAGAGGACAAAAGGAAGGGGAATGGAAAGAAAGAAAATTCAGCTACAGTGAAGGAAGGGAAGCTCTCTTGCAAGCATTGCAAGAAAAAAGGGCACGATGATGACCATTTCTAGCAATTGCACCCAAAGAAGAGACTGAAATGGTTCAAAGAAAGGAAAGGGAGGCAAACAGTTGCAACAACAACACGACCAATAGACTTGGGATATGATTCAGGTGATGAGACTAAGATCACAACAATTGGTTTGATAGGTAAAATTGGTGATGGATATGATTCTAGAAGTAAGTTGTTTCACATAAGGGTGATAATGAAACATACTAAGATCGATACATTAATAGATAGTGGATCTCAATCTAACTTGATTTCAGAGGAAGTGGTTAAACAATTGGGATTTACAACTAAGCTACATCATAAACCTTACTCACTTAAATGGATAAGAAACAATCATAAATTGCACATAATGTGGATGAGGTAACGTGTGATGTTGTGCCACTCAANTAACTTGATTTCAGAGGAAGTGGTTAAACAATTGGGATTTACAACTAAGCTACATCATAAACCTTACTCACTTAAATGGATAAGAAACAATCATAAATTGCACATAATGTGGATGAGGTAACGTGTGATGTTGTGCCACTCAATGAATGTGGAATGGTCTTAGGTAGCCCTTATTTGTATGATCGCAAAGCAATATTCTACAGGGAAAAAAATCAATGTCACTTAACTAAAGGAAATGAATATGTTGTACATGCTCATCACTTAAAAGAAAATCAATCTCTTCAAACAATGGAACAATTAATGAAGGCAACTTATGCAAGCAACACACCTATAATTGTGCCAAATAAAGCAATTGATCTTAAGCATGAACATGAGATGGTTGTAGAATGTAAATTCAATCATACTTTGCTTCAAGATAAGCTAATGTTGTGAAAGCACATCAAACATATTATCTCATTTGCAGTCATATTTATGATGTTATCACTGCTAATGTTTTCAACATGGATGGTAGTGGCTTCAGTAAGATGTGAAAGAGTACAAGTGGCTAACAACATGCTATCCATTGTCATGGTTGTTTTGCAATTGATTATGATGAGACAACTGCACATGACATAGTTTAAAGACAAAGGACAAGTGGGGTGGCCTATCTCGCACTTGATGACTGGTTAATACCCTTTTGGAGGACCAAAAGGTGTTAGTGGGGAGGCATGATCCAAAATGGATCCAATAAGGCCTAAAATTAAAAGTTCTCGGAATCAAAAAAAGCCAACGCCATTACGCCCAGCTCGTCGCGCTGATTCCAATCATATAATTTTTTCGCAAATGGACTTCGTATGCGAAAGATATCACATTCTGATCGATTTCCCAAACAAGAAAAACAAATTCAACTGGTCAAAGTCAACATCTCATACTGCTGACGTCAACAGTACGATAGGTGACATTGGCAGGGACACATGGTAGCACGAAGAGGTGACATGTGTCACTCAGTTTTGGCATTTTTGGGCTAAGTTGGACCAGTACAGAAATGACACATGGAACTATATGGACATGACACGTGGTAGCCTGTACATTACATGGCCCAATGACAGGATGGCATGTGGAAGTACGGACGACAGGTGGTTGTACAGATGATGACATGACAACTGATTGGGAAGGTGACTTGGCAGTGTAGATGATGACATAACATGACATGTGGTTGTAAGGAAGTGACGTGATAGGTGACATGGTAGCTGACTGTGCATGTTGACTAGGTGTTGATTGTACCACATAGGCCAACTACAGGGTGACACATGGCCTAATCAGAGGGTGCCATGTGGCACCCCAAATTTTTCCAATGTTGGCTGGGTAAACAAATTGTTCCACCTCCAAGGGACTTGAACCCTCGATCTTCGGGCATGGTCAATGGATTAAGCACCATGCACTGGCCACTTGGATGTGTTGGTTCTTGTTTATATACATGGTGGAATTTAATTTTAAAGTGGTTATGTAGCATGGTTTAGGGCTATCCCTGGTCGGCGGGGGGACAACGCATAGCACTCAGAACTTGGCCCATGACTAGGAGATAGGAACCATAAGTTGAGTGCAACATGAGGGTGTGAGGGTTAAGGCCAGGTCACATGGCCATGCATACAATCTGGAAAGGGGGGCTTATCCGAAGACCAAGGGATAAAGACCAGGGGCGCACCCAACCCAAGGACATATGGTGCTTCCCATATGGCTAGGAGCCCTGGTAAAGGGGGTTGCGTCCAACATTTTGCCTAATTGTGGGTTTTTAAACCTTATATTAAGATTTTTTGTGGATCTTTTTCTGATTTTGGAGGATTTTGGCCATTTTTGGGGGATTTGGAGCCCAAAAAGAGGCCAGATCTTGGGGAAACGTTGGGATTTGATTCTCAACTTAAATTCTATAAAAAAACCAGAGGTTCTTGGTAGCCTTAGGAGGTTCATAATTGCAGAATTCTGATGAGTTTATGAAGTTTGAAGCCATTTTTATGCAGGAAAGCCATTGAGGAAGTGAACTTTGGAGGCCAATTCCAGGAGCTACGCTCAACATTGTTCAGTGCCATTAGTTGTGTTGGATTCTTGAGGTTGAGAAGAGAACAAACAGACCAGTTTGTAATCCCTTTGACACTTTTATGATGTAATTTTGAAGCATTGAAGAGAAATAAGAAAGCCTCACCGACTGAGACAAAGGCCTGAAAGCGTAGGGAATCTTGCCGAACTTTGTTAACAACTTTGTTGTTATGGTTTGTTGTTATTTGTGATTATATTTTGATCTGCATTTCTTTATGATGGCTCTTATAATGTCTCATTAAGTTCTTCTTCTCTCCTTAATTCCTAATTGGTAATTGAACACATGCTTAAAACTTAACCAAGTCTTTAAAGATCAATTTCGGATCAGGGTATTACAATTGAGACACTATGAGGATCATAGAGACCATATGGTCTTATGTCGATGATGAAGGACTAACTACACATAAATCTATCTTGGTTGGAATTTAGAAAATTCATTGAAAACTACTTAACAACTAACAATGTATAACAATAACAACCACATTCAATTGACACATGATCAACACATCAGGGGACCAGAATCACTGCATCTTTATTATCTTTATTAAACCATTTATAGACATACATTAATAAACTCATCACTTGAAATCAATAGAGTTTTGATCTCTTATACATTATCCCAATGTTACATTACATAACACCATGCACTTTTCTTCAAAATCTACAGATATGATAGACTCAGAATTACAACCAGATACATTACAAACATAGGGTTAGAGCGAGCTCAACAACAACAAAATACCCACAACCATCAACCAATTGAATAACTCTCTTTCTATTTTTGTTGCTCCCTTTTATCTGCCTCTTGACTCTAGTGCTTTGTCACTTTCAATTCTACCCCACTCTCTCCTTTGAGTTCCATTCCTTCACACTTATATCACCTACATGCATTACACGTAGCTTCTTTTGAATTATGGAAATCTCAAATACCTTTCTATATTATCATCTTCTTGTTGCTCCATGATCACTCGTGCTACCTATAGTAATCATTTGAGAATTTTTCCCAAATATTTTTCTATTTATTCTAGAGTGCATGCAGTGTCTTGTTAATTTCTGTCATGTATCACAAAACTCAAACTGATGCACATTGATATAAATTGAACTAACATGCGTTAACAAAACTTGATCTGACGTGTGTTCCTCCTATCACCCCTCACTCAATTGCTTGAGTGTGCGCAAAAATGGAATAGGAGCACACAACTTTGTTTGTGCATGCATGATATTTGGCCAAACATTTGGGTGTCAATAGGCCCCCACCACTATTATTTGGCTCATTCTCGAGCCAAGTTCCTCATTGAGTACCTAAAGTGATAGACAAAACGGTCTTCATGAGTTCTAGAATGAACTCCTTGAACTGGCGATCAAGCTCATTCAAGTTGCCATGAAGTTCTTGGGTGATACGAACAATTGCATCTGCATCAGTTGTTGTGACCTAAGGGGTTGTCAGTTTTGTTTTTTTCATTTTCTTTATCAAGAGGATGATAACACCCTACGCATTTGTTAAATGGGTATAAAAGGTTAAGTCCTTATCGTTTGTAGTAGTGATTATCTCTGATATTCTTTGTTGCTCATCCTAGACAACAACAATTTCCTACATTTTAGATGCAATAGATTCCATCGCAGTTGACCAATCACCTAGGGGTAGAGAGGCCAAGATACTCTTTTGCAGTGTGACCCCATCATGGATTGCACAAACCCTCTCATTAATAATAGTTAATTCTGGGGGAGTTTGTAATTGGTTCCACAAGGTAAAGCTATGATCGACCGCCACTAATAAGTCCTTCAATCTCTTCAGGTCATCCTAAATGGTTTCTTTGACTATTTCAACCTTCTTCTGTAATTCTATATCCTCCGACGTTAACTATTGAATCCATGCATGAAGTTTTGTATTATGATATTCTAGGAGATGAATATGATTGGTAACCACTCTAAGTTTCTGTGGCACCAATATCTCTACCTAAAAGTGCTCATTCTTGCAAACCTATGAATAATATCCGTCCAATGAACTTAAGACTTTGGTGTCACTGGAGAGAATGGCTTCATACTGGGATGTATTCTCTATATGCTTCATACTGGAGAGAATGGCTTCATACTGAGATATTTCCTAGTCAAGTTGAATGTGTATATGGGAATGCTTGTGGGTGAGAGTTAGGTTTCTCTCCCTGAGATGATAGAGCATGGTAGTGACAAAATTTTGTAACTTGGCAATAGGGACCTGTGAAAGGTTTAGTTCTATCTTAGCCAAGTCAAAGGGGACCATGGCAAGTGGGAAGACACTCATAATTATTATTTGGCACAATTTTGTAGCATCGATGGATTGGATTCTAGCGATGGAGATTCTGGTGGTGAGGATAAAGCGATTTTTGATCCATGATGTCAAATTTCATCACCATATTGTTTTGGAACACTTGATGTCTATACAATTGAGCAAATATCTCCATCATCAATTTGGCTATGTGTCGACTAGCCTATGGTGTGGGAGAGATAACCTCAGACTTATTCATTGTGTTTGCACGCCGACGTTTTCTGGAACCCTAACGAGGTCGAACCTTTGGTCGGGGTGAAGGTGTTGGAACCTCCTTGTCAAATGGATTCGCAACTGGTGAGGTTGGGCGATCCTATTTGGTGTTAGTGTGGAGGTTGATAGGCATGGGACTTGAGTTTTGGAAGACCACTAACATTTCCTTGTTGCCTCAACCTATTCTTCTGACCCACCACCGTTGTGCATGCACTCATCTGAATGTGGTGACCTTGGTCCTTGGAACCAAAATTTTGTAGCTTGGATGCAACAACCTTATCTCGACGGTGGGAAGCAGTCACAACTCACTTATGTTCCTATGAATTCTGGGTCCTCACTTTGAATTCATCTTGGACCTCAGAGAAGTGAGGATGGTAGTCAACTGACCACACTACCACACCATCCAAGATGTCCCTTTCCGTAATAAAGAAAGGAAGCTTTCCCTCTGTCTTATCATCGATCGCACTGGGAGAAATGAAAACATTATGAAAATCACTTTTAAAATGAAGATAATGATCATACATGTTGATAAAATACTCCTGGATGCAGACCCTCTCATTAGAAGACAAAATAAATTTTGTGAACTACTTTTGGAAGTATTTGGTGACTGCTTCCTGGACCTCAGGGTTGGTGGAGTGCTGGAGAGTCAACAACCTGAGGGAAACAAACAAGGGGCGCCTTCCACGTTCGTGTCATGTCCCAATGGTGGTTTCCACAACACCATACCCAACAAAAGGATGACCTATTTGTATTGAAACTATTTTCCCCAATTATGAGAATCGAGGTAGTCATCGATAAACTTATCTAGCAAGTATTGATCCCAAGCCATATAAGTTCCTCCATCGCAATGCTCCATAGTGAGGACCACACCAAGAGTACATTCCTCTTTTCGGCAATTGCAAATGAGCTTGCAAGACAATACTTGTGTTGCAAACTGTACTAATGGATTATTTATTTTGGGGATTACCACACTGTGTTTCCCTATGTGTGTGCCAAATCCAGAGTATAACTCCTCCTTATTTGTATATTTCTCTTTGAGGGTATCTGTTGGATCTTCGCCGGAAGTGGGAAGGCCCAAAATCCTATGCATTATGTTTTGATCAATAACGTAAGGTTGGTCCAACCATAGGTACCCCTCATGCATTCAAGTGAGAAGGAATCAAACATAGGCATGAAAAAAAAAGGCACAAATGAAATATGGGCATTTGAGCAATGAGAGAATAACCAATTTTCATAGAGGCTTTTCCCACTCCCGAGTCACCACTCTCTCAGTACCATGTTCTTTCTAGACGAAAACTATATATATTTATCAAATTGTAGCTCAGGGAACTAATTGGGGTCGGTGACATTATAATAAACACATTTTAGTAAGGGGACCCTTCTGAACACCGACCCTTCAAACTGTACTCTACATGCCAGCACTTGATCGAGAATCAATTGTTCATTCATGGCCTTAAAAAAAATTTGTGCTTGGGGTTTTCTTGAGGATGCCATGCCATATCGAGGGAATGTTTTAATGAAACCCTGTAATCAGTCCAGAACTCAATTGTATAAGTGGATGTGGTTGTTGAATAGCTAACAGGGTTGTGCAATTTTTCCCACCAACAATTTGTTAAGGTAGGAATGGAAGATCACTCTCAGAAATCGCGGAAGAAGTAATGAGCCAGAACACTCCACTCGTCCTCAAGATAATGAAACTATAATGGCATCTATCATTCATCCAATGTGGAGTTATTGTCTAGTCCCTTCCCTGAGTTGGTCGATACCACCTTCCATCCTAGCCATGGAATGGTATGGAAGGTGGTATCGACTAAGCACAAGACTTACTTTGACCAAGGATCAAAAAAATTGAGATGACAAGGAATAGGTGGGTTTTCCAAAAATTTCCAAAATTTTGAAAAACCCTCGCGATGTACTTCAATATACTTCAACTTCTCTTAGATGCAAACAAAGTGAAATTAATTAACTTTTATATACAAAGTTAAATTAATTAATTTTTATAAATTAGGTCTATATTTAGTAAAGAGGCATTTTGCTAAAAATGAGGATAGCTTTTTCAATGTAGTAAACAAAG
>SNQJ01S0102871.1:17121-30678 GCA_010110895.2 Picea sitchensis
CATTGGCATCAATGACAACATGATCCAACAGAAATGTTCCATGATTCTTTCCTCTTATATCCTTTTTTCCTCCCTGATATCACTGATCACATCTTGAGCCTCTCTTAGATTCTTTTTCAACCAATTTATGTTCTTTTCTCCTCATGACGGTGAGGTAGGAGATCTCTGACCTGCTTGAATCTGTGATGCTGGTGTTTGAGGAATTCTTTTTTCTAGCTTCCTCATCAATCCTTTGTTCTCTTGATAGAATTGGGCTATGACATGTTTATCTTTATTTAGTTGTTACTTCACCTCCTTAATATCTTCATCTTCTTCACCTAGTTCCACTTGCTTTTCATCAATCCGCTAGTTTGCACATTCAACAAGCCCTAGATGAATTGTGGGTATGGGAAATATCCTCGCAGAGGACCTAGTGTGTGGTTTACTTGGATCTTGGGTATCCTCAGTTTCGTTAGTAAATCTTAGTTTTCTTCTCTTCTTGGATGATGGTTGACTGAGTGATGCATCTTCGATTTATTTTCCTTTTCTTCTTTCAACAACATCTCCTCCTCTCACCTCTGAACTATGAAGTGTTGATTTCTCAACATATAAGGGAACATCTCTATTAGGGTCTCTGGGAATTTTTGTTGAAATCAGGAAGGAATTCCAGTCCCCGTTCAAATTTACCAGCTCCTCAACCACCAACATTTTAATCAAGGAAAAATGGAATAAGTTTTTCTAGGCTAGTCAATTTTGGCTTGGACATTGTCTTCCATCTTTCCCAAGCTTAGACATAGGAAGAAAGGTAATTTTAAAGAACTTCTCCCTATGAAATGCATCAGAAGCCTGATGTGATATTAATTCACCTTGTCTAATATTCCCTCATAGGTGAAGTACTTCCTGATTATCTTCAAAAGTTTCTCAAAAGGTTCTAGAAGACACTCATTGGGAATGCTCGCTCCAATTTTTTGATTTCTATATTTAGGATTGATTAAATAAATATAACATGAAATATTTAATGTCATACATTTAGACCATTTTTCTCCCTACATAGGAATCTCCGTCACAGTTGACATAGTTTCCTTTGTCACTTGAAAAGTGATTACTGCAATAGTTTCACTGGCACTAGTAAAATTAAGGGAGAATTTCTTAGTTAGTTGTGCATTATATCCTTGAATATTTTCACAGAAACGTATGCATTTGGCATGTTCAAAGGACACTCTGATCGTTATGTCTTCATTTATTAACTTTAAATCTCGTGGTTCAAACCTCATGCCCTTCCCTCTTCTTACATTCTTTCTTTTACTTTGAGAAGTCACCATGATGTTGCTATATGTCAATTTCAGGCGCGCAACAATATATTGTAATGGCCTCTCTACACAACGAATAAGAATAGTAACCTTTGCACAATGCATGAGAAAAGGTAGCAACATGAAACTTTGTGCGACAAACAAATCAAGGGTAGCAAATTTGGTGCAATGAGAAACTCGACGCAGCAGTAAAAAGAGATGGAAAACTTCGACGCAGTAGAAAACTCGTCGCAACAGTAAACAACAACGAGAAACTTTGGCACAACGAAAATCTCAGCGCAATAGTAAACAACAATGGGAAACTTGGTGCAGGAGTAGGTAATAGGAATTTAGCTGAGAAGAAAGAAGGATGACTGTGAGAAAAACAAACTCATTTGAGAATCTAATTTGCAATGAACTCCAAGGAAAATTATTGAACGATGATTTAAACCAATGGAGGATAGCCAACAAAATCATAAAAATGGATTTATGCAGTCACTGGAAGCACACAATATTTGTGTAGCAAAAGGCTTTGGAGCTTATTGGAAAAAATCTGGACGACGCACAAGTTTTGAAAGTGATGAAAAATCATGAAGGGTGACCAATATTTATGCTTGAATGGATAAGGAATGAAATTATGAAAAGGGATGGAAAATCCATGGTGACAAGATGTTTTAAGGCAAGTTAAATATTTGCGTAGTGAACTCGTGCAATGGGTACTCTTTTGAAGTTTGAAATGGTACAAATGATATGGAGTGCTATGATTGTTCACTTTTATGATTTCATGATTAGGTAATGATGACCCGTAATATGTTTTTACATGACCTTCATCCTAACCACTTTATTCGACCTTGGTACCTAAATTTTACTTTTTTGACATGACTCGAGACTTAGGAAAGTAGACCTTTACAATTTAAACATGACGATCCTTACACCCTTATACCAATTTATGGCCAAACGTCTTACTTAACATTTCAAGCCATTCTTTATTTGGTCACTGACCTCATAAACTTTGTCACACCAACTACGACTTATTCAGGAAATTTTTTATTTTTATAAAGATCAAGACATGACTCTGAATTTTTTTTGGACAAACCTCTGACTCTAACTACAAAAACAATGGTGCTAACAATCTATGTGATGAGAGGAAGAGAATTTAAGTTAAATACTGATGGAGTGGTTACGGCAGAGGGAATCCTTATCAAGAAAAATAAAAATAAGATAAACCCATTAAAATTACCAAAAAGTTATAGCTAAATATTACCGAACAAAATGAGGGTTTGTTGGTCAACATATCCCATGAAGAGAGTATTGTAATCATGGGTTTGGAAGAGAATCCCTTCTATGGAATAATCGTGTTTGCAAAAAAAACGAGAAAACACATATGGTTAATAATATTAAACCTATAACTGAACTCAAATAATTACAAGTGAGAAATTTTGTAAAGGATGGGAGAATCAAACTCAACAATAAGACGTGAATGCTCAAGTATACTTAACTTACAATATCGTATTGGGTCATGTGTGGGCGACATGTTCCACCAAGCATTAACATAGAGTTAGCATGGGTTTGGATACATGGTTATAAAAAAATATATAATTAGAACGTAGGTGACAATGCTTGTGGTAAGCGTTATAGAAAACCCTTAGAGCAATACTTATTGGTGCATTTCTTCATACGGGAAAAAAAGGTGAGGAACCTCTATAATAACGAGACTAGATTCCTTTCTCTTTGGGAGATACAACAAAACAAAAGAGAGGTAAAGTCTCAGTGATCGAGAGCTTGCCAACATTGCAACCTTGGTAGTATGAGAATCTGATTAATGGCCAATAATGACACGATTGTCAACAATAGGTAAGTCTGGGTTTGAATTATTACACCCTCCACGAATTGAACATGTGGAAAGGTTTCAGTTGGTGAACTTCTCTGAAGTAACAATGTTCACATGGCCTTAGTGCCATTAGACTTGTATACTGATATTGGTAGGTAAGTAGAGGACGTGTGGAGTATGAGTGTGTTTAATGGTATGTCATTTCCATGAGTTATGAATCAACCAAGGTTCCATACCCTAAGTTGACCTGGTTTATTGGATTGCATATAAAAATAATAGTTGTTTCATTGGTATTATATTTCCAAAAGAAATGGAATAAAAATCTATGTGTTAAAACTATGCCAATGAGATTATAAAGAAATCGTGGGTGAACCATGGTTGATAACCTTAGAAAGGATTATGATTTTCGTATCCGCATCCATGTATCTCATTCACATTTCATTAATATTCCCTACATATGAAACAATTATATAGTTTTAATATCATATAATCCATGCATAATTATAACAATTATAACATAATAGAATTATATATAAACATACAAATTATTCAGCAAAATAATATACATAAAACAACACCTATCTTTTATTGAAAATCACCAATTGGATGTAGACTGAACACATTCCTTCTATCCACATATTCTCTTTTTCATTCACTCTCAACAACATGTCATCCCTAAGTTGGGGATATGAATCCACTAGGGAGAAGGCTCTCTCACCAATCCCACTAAGGTCATACAACACTCAACAAAATAGGCTAAGGTCAATGGAATCAACTCTACCAGCATTTCAACCTCAAAACCTCTCATTCCCCACAACATGTCCCATGAAAGGAAGTGTACCCCTTCACTGATCCACAGTCCTTCGTTTATCCAACTTCCATTCCAGGGCTTCAACAACAAGCCAACCAGAATGTCTCAGAGTTATATGGCACTTGGAACATAATGTTTCTCTTAAAAATTTATGCCATCCACCAGGCCAACAGATAAGGGAAACCTATTTCTAGCAACTCTCTCACCCAAAGATAATGATTCACAAGCCCGACAAGCTATGTCTTCAAACCCAAACCCCAAATGATTTACAATGTTACATAAGGTAACAATGCAATTATAGCTCAAATTCTCGAGGAAATCATAGGAATGATCGAAGTAATGATATAATTACACTAATTTCCCCCTTTAAATATGCATGAGCCTATCTTGGAACATTTCAGACAAAGAACTACCTCTTCCTCCACTTGGTAATATGTTCCAACACTTAGGAACTTAGGAACTTAGGATACAATCATATCATAAGACTTATGACTTTAGGAATATATTATAATATTCCCTTCGCTTAATTCCCTTGAATTAACCCCTTTTTTAATCCCATATCCCCATTTCCCTCTCATGGATTCCTAGCCCCCATACTCTTTCGTCTGACTTGGTCTATAGTAATGATGTATTTTTATTAATATATAAAAGTGTTATACACTTTAAAAATATAGACTCACTATACTTATATCACATAGGCACTCCAACCAAAACATATATATACAAAGGAACTTTGGCCCAAAATATCTTGGATGAGAAATATCTAAAACATATGTACATTTACAATATGGGGAAAAACCTGTGGGTATTACATGAAGACCAAGAATAATTCTGAGGGGGGTTTGGATATCCATAGGAAGTGTTGACCCCACCATAATGGTTTCCATACCCACTCATTCCAAGAGGATTAGGGTGTGTATAGGTGTGGGAAAAAGATATGATAAGGACATCAATTGCATGCGATGCCCCCAGTGTATACAAGTCACCTGAGTGAGAGTGAGGAGAAACATGGAGAATGGTATAAAGGAACTCTTATTAGGAATATATATGATCATGTTGTTTGGAGTTTTTGATGGCTTCTTCATCATTCCTAGGTACAAACATGGATATTTCCTTGGTGATAGGAAGGAGGATTTAAGAAACTATTTCATAAGGAAAGAACCATCCATTTGAACTTTGCATAAGCCTTATATTCTATGCCACTCATAGGATTCATGCCACTATGTGATCCAAGATTTGTGTAGGATTCATTTGGTGAAAATTATTTATGATTTATATCCCTATGTCACGAAAAACTAGGATTTGTAAAAAGGTAAGGAAAACATTTCCTGTGCACTTAAAGGTTCTATGGGTGTCATCAAATTGTTATATATAGCATTTYGAAAGRAACACCTATSAAAGTGMATTGGAAAAKTATTAACCTTATTGAATCCTCCATCATGGAGTTAGAGGAATTCCAAAAGGTTGTAGTACATGATATGGTTATAGGGATCCTCTCCAGGTTTACCCTCAAACTTTGGAATATCTAAGGGAAGTTTKTTTGGCATATTGGGACAATTATGATCATGGTGGATGGTATCATTAATCAATATGTTCAAATCAAGGAGATTTAACTATCCATAAAAAGAATAGAAGTTTTATTAGAATTGGGTATTGGATTATATCCAACCATGGTGGAACTTGGGTTAGATGGGGATGACAGACCTGATAGGGGAGAAGTGGGCCTAGAATTGAATGCAACAATACCCATGAATGGGAAGGGGGTTCTGAATTAGATGAGATAGAACCTAAGGGTGGGTTAGGGAAGGGAATTATATTTCATTGAGTAGAGAGGATAATGCATCTAATGGGGAAATTAGTTCAAAGGCCTTGTAGCCTACTAAACTATCTCCTGTGGGGATCAATGATTTCTTGAGGGAAGTATCTACCTAATAAAAAATCTAATCAAAAGGTTAATTGAAAGAAGAGATGAATTAATAATCTACTAATCAAACACACACACACACACACACACACACTATATGCTTAGGTGGTGCATAAGTGGTTTCAAGTGTGTATGAAAAATTGAATAAGGCATAACTTAAGTAGTTTCGTCCTATAAAGAGAAAAATAATATAGCCTATAAGATCAACTGAAATTTCCCCAAAACAACCTAGGCTATTGATGGGGGCCTACTAAACAACTAACAACATGGAGAGATGAGGTCACTTGGATAACTAAGTGAACGTGCAAAAGAGACAATTATAACTATTGGGTAGTGGGTAGTGAGAGATCCCAAAGGCCTATTGAAATATGTCTTAGGTGTCCTCCCTCCTATCAGATCCACCTAGATAAGGATTCCCAAGATTGGCCACTAAGCTATGTCTTCATGGGCATGTGTAATAGGTTACCTTTCCCTCATGCTAAAATCAAATGGTGTGGAGATATTTGGTAGTGAAAGAGAAAGGAGTCTCAATTACACCTCCAATATAGACCTTTTCATTATCCACTCTAAAAGAGTGTTCATACTACCAAATAGGTTGGGACTATGTATGATAGAAAGGATTTTGGCTCCCTAGAAATTTAGCCTCTATGTCTCAATGTAAATGACTAAGGGTAATTATTTGGATAACTATCGTCACCATCCTAACTTAACTACAATTTTTTGTTAATCCCAAGGGGGATTAAATGTGTGTTTAAATAGTATTTTATTTTAAGGTTGAGGTTGGCATCATGGAACAAGCATATTTCTTTGGGTGTGCTTTGTGTTCTTGTAATGTGACAAAAATTAAAAGACTAAAAGTAAATGACATTGAAATTGAAATAAAATCTTAGTAAATATGCAAGTAAAAGAACTAAATTACTCAATATTGATTTTTCCTTTTGTTGGGTATGTGTTCTATTCTTTTAATGAACAAACCTAGTGTTTTCACTACACTAGGTAGCACCCCCCCTGATCTGAGGGGCTGCAGGGGAGAGGGAACCCCCAAATATGATTTTTTTTGCATTTTTTTGCATCCCATCTAGGGACTATTTTCCTCCTCTGAAAATCCAAAATATCCCCAAAACGTGACCCAAAATAGTGGATTTTGGACTCTTTCAGCATCCCCATTCTAAACCCCTAAGAATATGACCAATAATTTCACACAATATATTCATTTATTCTCTTAAAACACTATGTAAATGTCTCATCAATAACTGTATGTTTTCCACTAAGCTTGACCCTAATCTTCAAAAACCTGTAATTTTCACTTTTGGGAAAACCAAAGCATAATTGGCTAGTTTCCCACTCTAGAATTTATGTAGCCCTCTACACTACAAAAAAAAAACATAAAATCTTATCTTCTTTTGATTTATTATGCTCTTCTTATGGACAAAATATGAGTTTGTCTCAAGACTAGGTTTTGTTTTTTAAACTATAGGACAATTTTTCTTATGTGGCATATTTGTTGATGTCACTATTGATGTGGCATTCTGGGTTCATGTGGCACCTTGAGCTGATTCCATGTCATCCTCCTGGAAATCCTTGCCCTGGCCCCTCAACCTCCATTTCCTTCTCTCTCTCTTGACTCTTCTTCTCTCGTCATCTTTCTATCTATTTTATTTCAATTTAATTTACCTTTATCCTTCAAGCGCCACCGTATCTAGATTCCCATGTGGTACCATGTATGACCATGGATGGGATGGGGTTCCCACTTCCTCGACCATCCATCCACCTAGTCCACCTTCATTGGCCGCAAGGATTGGCGGGTCCCATCCCACACCCTTTTTTCCTAGCATGTGAACTTGCATGCTCCTAGATCAAACAATGGAGATGATCAGAAGATTGATGATTTTGGTTGATATCTCATGATCGAATTTCTCAAGAGTTATCAGTCTTCTATGATGTGATATCACAAATCTCCTAGGGATACATGGAACTCCCCCATTAGTTTTTCATCCCCAACATTTTTTTACAAAATCGCTCATTAACCATGCGACACAACTTATGGTGTTGTTCTATACCATGGCCCATCTCCCTACCACGGTGTTCTTCCACCTTAAAACCATCCCTCCACCATGGGCCTAGTACCATTAACCTACCACCATGTCATTCCATGATACCATGGCCATGTCAACCGACATGTGGCTCCCACACTACAGACATCATGTATGAAAAATCCTCAAATTTTCCCAACTTCATAATTTACCAAATTTTACAAAAATGCATATTTTCATAAATTGTTCATGGCCACCATGTAAGCTCTAAACTTAAGATTATTATAGCTACTTTCATCCCTTTTCATTTCAATTCTAACTCTCCACCCGAAATTTGACACTCCATCGAATTCTCAATGAATTTCACCATAGAAATTGGGGCTTTTGCCGAATTCCACTCAATTTCACCATGGATGCTCTGTAATTTCCAAAATTTAACCCATTGTAGGCCCAAAATTCTCAATCAGAGGTTGAAATTGGCAAATTTAACTCTTTGAACTCAATTTTCACAATTTTATAGGCAAATTCCCCAACTTCTGCCTAGAACTTTTGATAAACAATCTATAGACATGATATGAACTTTAAATTTGCAAATTCATCTTTCATGTGTGGACTTTGGGCCATGTAGGATCATTTTTGAACCTGTGGCTCTGATACCACTCTGTAACATACCTAGGACCCCACCTGGTTTACCATCACTAAATCCATGACTTTTTTCACACACTGAAATTTTGAATTTTCTTCAATTCAACCCATTAATTTCTTAATACCATTTATTAATTAATATGACCTACATATGAACACAATTATGTAGTATTACAACATATAATCCATTCATAATTATAAAACTTATAGCATAACCAAATTATACATAAACAGACACATTATTCAACAAAAAAACACACATAAAGAACACCTATCTTTTATTGAAAATCATCAACCGGATGCAGACCTCAGACATTCCTCCCATCCATAAACTTTTTTGTTTATTCACTCTCAACAATGGGTCACCCCCAAGATAGGGCTATGAATCCATGAGGGAAAAGGTCCTCTAACCACTCCCACTAAGGTCATACAACACTCAACAAAACAAGACAAGGCCAATGGAACCAACTCTAACAACAATTCCACCTCACAACCTATCCCACCCAAGCAATTGTACCCCTTCACTTCTCTGTGGTCCTTTGGATGTCCCACTTCCCTTCTAGGGATTGAATAATAGGTCGTCCAAGAAGTCGCAAATCACTATGGAACTTGGAACACAAGGTTTCACTCAAAGCGTTATCGCACCCACTAGGCCAACACATAGAAACCTATTCCCAACAATTATCTCGCCTGAAGAGAATGATCCATAAGACTAGCAACCTTATTCTTCAAACCCAAACCCCCAAGGATTTATAGGGTTACATAAGGTAACATTGCAACAACAACTTCATATCTCCCACTCTCCAGGACAATGTAAGAATGATGGAAGGAATTGGATAATTACACTAAATTATCCCTTTAAATATGTATGTGCCCATCTTGACACATGGCACACAAAGAAATACCTTTTCCTCCACTTGGTAATCCATTCCACCCATTAGAAACTTAGGATAAAATCATATCATAAGACTTAGGACTTTAGGAATATATTATAACATTCCCTTGGATTAAGCCCCCTTGACATAGTCCCTTTTCCCAAGCCCTTATCCCCCTTTCCCTCTCCTGGAGTCCTAGCCCCCCATACTCTTTCATCTAACTTGGTATACACCAATGATGAATTTTACTAATATATCCAAGTGATTGCATTTTACAATGATGGTTCACCAACCTTTCATCGTATAGGATCTCCATCCTAATAATCATATATACACTCTATCCCAAAACACAAATTCATGCGCGCGCACACACACACAAAAACATAGAGAGATATTGATTCTCTATGCCAAAACATCCTGGCTCACCAGCCTATAAAGAATATGTACATTTAGAACCTAAGGTATTACATACTTGGAAGTGAAATTCCATATACATGTGTTGCTTGATGCAATACTACTCATGCGAGAAATAAAAAGGGTTACAAGGGTGTCCAACCAAGTGAAAGTGCTTGTATTTATTATATTTATTCTTTTCATTCCATATATTTAGCCAATGAATGATATATCACTATTTTATTTGTAGACACTCGAATACATCTCTCGCCTAAAATTTTTTCTAAAGTATTAGCTCATGAAAGTTCTCTAATACCACTTGTGGTGTTCTTTCTTAATAAATTGGAAGATTGAGAGAAAAAAGAATAGAATTTACCCAAACTTATTGTAGAAATTATAGATTACAACAATAGTATTAAATAAAGGAAATAATATACTACACAATTCTATACCTTTAACTGATCAGAGGAATGTTCACTTACCTCTTTCATGGAGTAACCTCCAATGATAAATCCTCGACTATAGCATACATCACGAGACACCTCATTACATTGCTTCTATTTATTTATATAGTTTTTTCTACCTCATAGGAACTTTCTAGTATAAAAAACCTTCTAATAATCCATCTTGCATTTATTGCTTTCACACTAATACATGGGCCGTATTTACTAGAGGGGGATTCCATACATAGAAACCTATCTATCTATTTTGGTGGTTAGAGCAAGAGCCTAACAAAAAACTTATTTTGGCCTTTAAAACAATTGTAGACTAGTGGACCTTTTGTTATGGGATGAAAAGAAGCTTCCCTTTGAGACTCTCGTCACTCCTATTATATATGGTTATGAAGTTTGGGGTTACAACATCTGTAGTGAATCATGGAGACAAATCAAGAAAATCTAGAAGCATTTTATAACTGATAATCCTAAAATTAAGGGCAATGCATTATATCATACCCTCCTCGTAGAAGCGAGTCCTCCCCCCATTGAGAGCATGACTATGACTAGATACTTAATGTACACAAACAAGATAAGAAACATGGAAGACAAGAGGCATCCTAACATTTCCTGAAACTATTTTCTTGCACCAATTTTAATCATATAATGTGTAATATGATGCGTAATGAGGAGAGATAAATTTTGATCACGTGACATTTAGATAATGATTATATTAGTGTTATTTTAAGTGATTTTTTTGAATAATAATAATGGTTCAAATAATTGATTGATATAAAATAAAAATAAATATAATATCTATTATGAAAAATAAATAGAATGTTAATTTGCAATTAATATATATACATATATATAAAATTTGAGAAACATAAATAAAAATAAAACATATATACATATTAGTTAAACAAAAAAATATACATTAAATTTGAAAAACATAAATAATGTTAAAAAATATAATATTGATGGTGATCATGATGATTAACGTCCACTAAGACCGAATTGGTCTATCAGACCTTAAGAGGTTAAGTGATTACTTGCAATTCTCTAGAATTTTGTTTATGTGCTCGAAAATAATTAAGAGGATATTTCCAATATCACCATACTTTTGTTGAGTTAAGAGGTTAGGAAGGTTTGTAGTGTGACAAATATTTTGAAAATGAGATCTAATATGGGTATAGGCTGGAAAATCTAAGAGAAAGTGTTTTTCATATTCAACCTTCTTATTTTCACAAAGGTGAGACACTCTTTCATCCCATGGCATTTTAGGAATTGACCAATGCCCAATTTCACTATGGAGCTCGTGATAATTTGTTCTTATCTTAGCAATGCTTATTTTTTTATTTACACTTGACAAAACAGCTAGATAATTTTGATCTTCTATATTAGGGTTGATTACATCCTTATAATACCTTGATTTTATTTTTTCCTCTAACTCTTTATCACACCACATTTTCTCCTTAATTTTTGATTTGACGAATTTTTTAATAGTATCTTTATTCTGCAAAATGGTGTCTTCCATGATTCCCCAATAATTTATCCAAGACTGAGCATCTTTATTCCATCCTCGCTTGAGTCGATGGTGGTTACAACTCAATTTTGAAGCAATTTTAGGAATCCTATTGTCTTCCATGTTGTTTAACTTGTTCTTATACATGACGTGTCTAGTCATAGCCATGCTCTCAATCGAGGAGAGGCTTGTTTTTAAGAGGAGGATTGGATAGGGTGTATTTCCTTTAATTTTGAGATTATAGGTTATAAAATTCTTTTTTATTTTCTCTATGTTTCTCCAGGATTCATGAGAGATACTACAACCCCATACTTCACATCCATAAAGAATAACATGTGTAACAAGAGTCTCAAAGGGGATTTTATTCTTATCCCAACTCCAAATATCAACTAATTTACAATTGTTTTCAAGCGCATAATAAGATTTCCATCCCCCAATAATCCTTTTCTCAATGTTATAATTACAATTGAGCTTGTGGTGAATATCAATTCCAAGATATTTGTATGAAGTCACTTCCTCCAATTTGTTGTTGTTATATACGAAGGTATCATAAGTGATATTATTGTATTTAATAATCATGACCTTAGTCTTATCAGTATTAACAATCATACCCATATTGGAGAAAAAATACTTGAGGATTCTTAGTTGGTTTTCAAGATCATGGGGACTCTTTTCCATAAGAACGATATTATCAGCATAAAGAAGAACATTGATGACTATACCAGTGAGAGTAGGGACGACAAAACCTTCTTTTTCCAAACAATCTTCTAACTTGTCAATGTATATGCCAAAAAGGGTAGGGGACAAGGGAACCTTGTTTGACTCCAATATTGCAGTTAATATTTTTTGACCATCCCTCAGTGTTTTTAAACTCAGAAATAACATTATCATACATTCTTATTACAGAAACCCTCAACTTGAGAGACACTTTTATCTCTTCCAAACTATTCCAAAGGTTTTTCCTAGGAACCATGTCAAAATATTTTCTAAATTCAAAAAAACAACAAAAAATATTGCTTTTAGTATTGTGGAAATCCTTTGCAATGATCCTAAAGGTAACAAGATGGTCCAAAGTTGAATGATATCTCTTTTACTGTGACTTTCTAGCCAAAGGATAATCTTCTTTTCCAAAATAATTCCATAAAGCTTGGCTAAATTCAGGATAATCATAATGGTCCTATAATTAGAGGAAATCTTTCTATCCCCGTTTTCAAAAATAGGAACAATGAGGCTTTTCATCAGGGATGATTTTAAGGATGGAAATCTATTTTAAAATGTAGAAACCTTGGCAAATCTTACTAATCCTTCATATGCCAACTATAAATGTTTAGCAATATTTTTGTAAAAATATTCAAATTTCTAAGGATTTAATATAGTTTTTATAAATTTTTGGCGATTTTTAAGGTAAAATAATTTAATCCTATAGAATTTGGGCAAATCATTTTTAAAATAGCGAATCTCATTTTTGGAAAAACCATGGAAAATTAGCCCATGAGCGAAATTTAGCCCCTAAAATCATCCATGCTTTTCATCTAGGGTTTAGGGAAGTGTTGCTTGACTGCTAAATTGAAAAACATGTGTATGTGAGGGATAAGGATAGGCCCTATGATTTTAAAAATATCATCTTGGTAGCCTTCAATGTCCTTAGCATTCCCATTTGCAAGTTGTTGAACCACTAACTCTATGTCATCTAAAGAAAAAACTTATTCCTTTGTAGGGAAAATAGGAATGGTGTCCATGGTATTAGGGAACTTGTAAATACTTTTAAGGTAGGAATTCCAGTCCATTAAGGGAATCCTATTATTTTCTTTAGTATTG
>SNQJ01S0102872.1:0-11721 GCA_010110895.2 Picea sitchensis
GGGTCCATTACCCAAGCCTTTGTGCTACGGGGATTTCTTCAAGGGTTGACATCAATGACAAGCAACCTTAATCAACACCTGACGCCCTCCCAGTAAATGGCCAGGCCCTAAAACAATATTTCCAATAATATATATATATATATAAAATATTAAAAAATAATAATAATAATAATAAATAAATAAATATAAACAAAAAAAAGAGGAGGACATGAGTCAAGGTTATTGAAGGAGGAAAAGATATTATGTGTTTTCCCAGTGAATCGCCATTTGTTGAGCTCTCAACACACCCTAAAAAATATCTCTACTAAACTCTACTTTTTGGGTACCACTTATTGTTTAATTCAGAACAATGTTGTTTTCGCTTATCTTTGTTTTCTACAATTTCTCCTTGATTATTTAAAAGTTTCCCTGAACATGTCAAAACAATCACAACTTAAAGGGAGTAAAATTTGACTAAAGAATCAACCATTAAGTCATTTCACCTGACACATCCAAATTTTGACTCCCAGAAGAATCAGAGGTGAAAGAAAATCATCCTAGAAAACTAAGGACGACGATCGTCAGTTTTCGTCGGCATCGGTAAACGGGGATTTGTTCTTTCGTGATAATAATTACACAATAAATTTGTTGATAACTGAGTTCATTCAACATCGGCGAAATGTGAAAGGAAGTAGTTGTTTGTGGGGAAAGGGATGAATCACCGAAGGCCGATCCTGTAAAAACATTTCGACATCGGTGAATTTCCAAGAAGCTAGCCCAAGGAAAAAGATGCGATAATTTCATCCCCGGTTACTAACCCCTGATACCTAAGTGGCATTGGTGAATCCTAGGCTAGGAAAGGAAGCTCGCAACTGAAATAAGGTTACCACCTCTGTTGGAACTCATGAGTCCAGTCACCTATTTTTATCCACCATGTGTCGTGTCAGAACCATTCAACGAAAGAAATTGGCGTTGGTGATTTTTTTTTATTTTGTAAGGAGTATCAACGAAGAATCCTGTAGCTCGGTGCCGATCCCTGACTTCCCCTTCCAGAAAATGACACGATGCGACCTTTTATCTCTAAGATACGCTAGATACGATGCATTTAATTGATTGATTAATTCCAAGATCGCGCATTAGTCTCTAATTCATGCACAAAGCCCAATGACCATTTTAACCTGTAGATACAATGCATCTCCCTCCACGCCTCCACCGTCAACCTATGTAAAATTGATTATATAGTATTGGCGGTAAGTAGTTTAAATTTCGTCCCATTACTTGTATTAACAGCTTGATGCGACTGGTAAGTTCTCTCTCATTATATTACCCTGAATTATTATGAGCCAGAGCATTCTACGTGAAAATAAGTCCAGAACATCCAGAGGAGTGAGACGAATGACCCGGAGAAGGCTTCCAAGGTATAGTGAGTAATAAGCAACAGAGTTTAGCAAGCATACAGGTACGTACCAGTCTAGTGTTGATTTCATTTCACATATAAATTAAGATCTAATATTATTCTATGTGTCGGCCCTAATCGAGCGTCTTTGGTTGCAGGAACGATGCCTCCAAAGAAACCTACCACTAGGAAGACTCCTAGAGTCCCAAAGTTGCAAGAATCAGAAGTAGGAGAAGGATCCTCCCCAACTGTTGCAAGAAAAATGGAATTCACTTCCAAGCCAGTTCCCATCATCAAGATGATCACCAAAGAAGCCTTCGCTCACCCCTTGGCCTTTGGGGACACAGAGGCGAACATTGGGACCAATAAAACATTCCCACGATGGGAAGACCTGTTCAAGGAAATCAACCACGAAGAATTCCCCGAATATGCCCTGCATAGCGATCTTGACATGAGGAAGATGGATGATGAGGTCTTCATCAACATCCACAAGGCTTACCTACATAGGGTGGTGAGCAGGACTCTGGTATTCCCTTACATTGAACTTTTCAAATGGAATATTGATCACAACGATGCACATAAATGTGTAATTAATGATGGTAATGGCCAAATCGTGGGGGTTTTCCTCCCAATAGAAGTCCAAAGGTGTTACAAGCTCAGGGAGCCAAATGAACATTTAAACAAGGATTTTGTTGTGAAGTTTTATCAGAAGCATGACACCAACAAAATCATGGCGTCCTGGTGGAGAGAAGACAAAAAATTTGCTAATCAAAAATCCGGCTGGTACCTGACAGGCAACCTTAGACAACCTTATATCTATCTAATGGCTCTCCTTTGCCGGTTGCATGGAGAAAAAGATTGCTCCAGGTTTTTGGAGGCATGGATGCCTTTGGCTTATACTGTCGCCATCTCCAGAAAAAGATTCAACTGGGGCGCGATCATCTCCAAATAGTTGAGCACCTACATTCTACAGGCTCAGCAGCTGAAGGAAGGAGAAATTCCTGCGTTCTACATGGTGTCTTATCTATTGGACGTCATCTATGCAAGAAATGTCTTCGCAGGAATGAACATGAGTTGTCACACTTCCGAGCTCTCGGTCCATGTCTATTTTAGCATCTTGTGGGAGAACAGGTATAAAAGATCCTACTCTCTCATTTGCAACCAATTTATCACACCTATTCATTTATTACTATTCAAGAAAGAATTTCCAAGGCTGTCTGATGCGGCCAAAAATATTATATTGAAAATCGGTCACTGGTACCTAGACAAGCGCGAAACCTACATTAGGGTTTTCGGCGCCACAGGAGCACAACATTTGCTACCTATATATGTCCTCGACTGACTAGTACTAGGGGAAATATGTTACCAAACTATCTCGCATGGGTACAATTCCACTTTGGTGAAGGATAAGAAGCGGGCATTCATACCCAATGGGTTTCATATCGGCTTCTACCAGGTTAAAGAAACTGCGCAAGACAAGCAAGAGGGATTAAGTCAATTGGAATTTTGGTTCTAGACAAGACGTTTTCACAAGCACGATCCCAAGGGTCTGGTATCGAAACATGCATCAAAAGTATCGTCTTGTTGGTCTTATGCCCACGACTAGTTTGAGGATGAAATCTTCACTGAAAATTCTCAAGATTGGGATGAGGTGATGGAAATAATGGTTGACCCCAAAATAACCAAGTTCAAGGCCATGAGTTGGAAAGAGCAAGTGACGTTCTTGGATGAAAGAGCGCAAAGAGCAGAATAAGTTCTCAGGACTAGGGAAGAAAGGGTAATAATCAAATCGGCCGAAACGATGGAAGCTCCCCAGGAAGCCCCTGTATAGAACTGGAATTTTCTCAGAACTCCAGGTGCAAGGGAAATAGGTACATTATTGCTCCAATATGCTCAGCAAATAATGGATCCAACCCTCTTAGCAAGTGTTCTGATCGGTAACCCAGAAGAGAGCTCAACAGGGGTAGGTGTCTCCAAGCTCACAGACCCCAGTAACATCAACGGGTCAAATGACCCTGAATCCACCCTGCCACTAGTTGATTCACCACCAAGCGCGACGACTCAATCAAAGTCGGGTTGGGTGTCTGTTGAAACTAGTGCGCCTAACCCTATGTCCGATTTCATAGATATATACTGTGATGATGAGAGTCCGGAGGCATCTTAGAAAACCTCTATGCATGTAGAAGAAGAAAAGGGAGCTAAGGAAAAAACACCTCGTGTTTCCAATGTTCAGAATCAAGAGGACACATGAGAAGAAAAAGGAGCCGAAAGCGTCTTAGATACAGAAATCCCGATATGTCGGAGACTCGAGTAGGTATTCCCAAGGACAAGTCAGAATTGGACATGTCAAAAGAAAGATCCCCACAGAAGGACATCAGGGATGCCACGGCTAGAATACAGGAAAGTATTGAGCTCACTCCTAACACATCCATTCCACTTGATACTCAGGTCCCCGATAAACATCAGTAAGAGGTCGGGCCTTCGGAGCAAAACAAGGACGTTCAACAGTCTGATCTTGAACAAATATATACCACCAACAGCCTAGGAAACATGCTCACATGGGGCGACCAATAGATACCAGAGCCAATAGACAAAGTGGAAGACATCTATGTGATCTCCTATGATCAAAAGAGGAAGGCCATCGTGCAAAGGACTGCTAAGAGGAGGAAGATTACTGTGGACTGTTCTATTTTGGTTACCACAGAGGAAAGCTTGATCAACATAGAAAATGCTCACATGTCTGAACTAATAGGTATGGGAAGAGCCCTCTTTAATGCTACCCAGGATAGGGCCAGGAGGGATGAAATAGAACTAGTGGATACTCTAAAGGAACCGGAACACTTGCACCATATTGTTGAGTATTATAAAGGTGCCACACAGACTACAGTATATTTAAAGAGTGAGTTTTCATAATTTTACAACGAGTACAAGAAAGAAAGAATCATGTTAACTGAAAATATAATTGAGTTCCAAGAGGACACTCTCATGGCTCTCGCAGCATGCAAGGAGATGGAACGATGGCATGAAAGAGCGCAGCAAGTGGTGGAAAGGATCGAATACATTGAGGTAGTCCAACAGTGTCAAGCAAAGGAAGAACATGGCATTTTAATGTTAAGAAAAAATAGCCTCGACCGCATAAAGAGATGCATAGAATATTGGGCTAAGATGTCCTGGGATCCACCTCGAGAGATCCAAGAACAATATGCCAAGTGCTAGAAGCACTGGGATAAAATTAATAAAGTAATGAAAGATATCAAGCCCCTCGCGTTTGGCAACCCTAGTGAGTTTATAGGCATAAGAAACATTCTCAAGATGTATGCTGAACAAGACTCCCTATGGTCCAAAGAGTACACGAAGGTAGACGATGCGAGGCTGGGACAGGTGCAAAAATTCACAGAACACCCAATCAGATCTAAAACCATGTTGCAACAGTTGAATTCCACCTTGATTAAATACTGAGCGCATGCAGTAGACATCAGAGGGATATATGCAACCCCAATGGAACAGAACAGATTCCCATGGGCCCATACTTGTGAAGAACTCTTTATCAAATGGTCTGATTATGAAATAATCCACCCTTTTCAAGAAACAACTCAGTGGACTGTTGAAATATTGTTAGATGATGATGCCACGTGGCGATTTTTTATTAGCTCAAATTGTATTTTACCATTAATTACTGTTAAGACTTTATATTATAAATAGGAACATTGATCGATGGTCTAAGGTCGATGGTTTGTTGCAAGAACTCTTTTCTTTCTAGTTGTTAAGAATTATTTTGGAGCTGCTATGAAGGAAGAAGTCCTTCTGGACTAGAGACAAAGTTGTTTTCATCATATGAATGTGTAATTGAGCCTAGAGAAGAACTATTTCCTATTCAGTTCATGAGCATATGTAACAAGTAAGAGCTAGCGAATATATTGTCAAGTTATCTGGTGCAATTGTTTTGTTGTTATTTTATCTAATGATGGAAATGATGAATCGTTGTGTGGATGTATGATGAAGGATTATGGTAGATGAATTATTTTTCTTTCCATTGATCTTATCATATAACTGTTTTCTTCTAATTAGTATTCTCAAACAGTAATTGGATGCTCACATGGCTAACGTATTATTACTAGGCCTGTGGTATAGGATTATCGTTTGCATGTTTGAGCAGTGGGTTATCCCAAGCTCAGCCTCTTCTGCAGTAGTTAAATTTGTTCTCATCTTGTTTTCTTGGATAGTTTAGGTTAAAATATCATCTAGTGATTGAGTGCTCACACAGTTAAAGTATTATTACTAGGCCTGTGGTAAGAGATCGATGTCTGCATGCTAGAGTGAGGGCTATCCTGAGCCCAACCTTTCCCAGTCTTTAGACTTCCTTATCGTTGTGTGGTCAATTGGTTTATACCGTCTTTTTCTCACATTTTTCCTGACTAAATAGAAAATACCAAAAGAGAAAATCCTGACTGAAGGAGATGCCTCCACAAGAAAACACAAAGCCCATCGATTAAATTCGTTGGATCACAAGATCTGGAGAACCATTCCAATCACAAATGCTGCTGAGTCTAATTGGGCCTTGGTGGTGGGTTTGGTTCCTACTGTTGAGTTAAGGGGTTTAACACCCATCAACAGAACCTTCAATGCATATAATACCACAGGTACTTCTTAGAAGTTATGCTTGCGCGAACAAGCACTAAGCACGAACCTCCACTCCACGTGACCACTCGGTGTGACCACTGACTTATCCCGAAAAGGTGTTTCAGATTTCGTGACTTACCAATTTATTTTGTGAGTCTCCTCAACTCCTTCGATTCCCAAAACCCTGAAATGGGTTATCGGTCCACTAGCTCCTCCCTTATGCCTCAACCATATGACCTCCAGTCAAGTCCTGGGGATTCACCTTTGAGCGCGTCAGGATTTCGTGACTCGTGAGTTCACGATGCAACTCTCCTTCTTTTCTTGAAGTCTGAACTCATGAATTCCTCTCCACATATCAATGATCTTGATTCTCCCACGATTTGAGAGTCCAGATAGCATCAGGACTTCGCGTATTGCGGATTCCCAAAAATGGCTTCCTCCAGACTTCTGACTCTGAAATGCCAAAACTCCAATCTCCAATCAACGACTCTCATTGATACATATCTATCAGCTACTATATCTCCTTATATTTGCGAGTGTTGAAAGACGCTCATCCTTATCCTCTTCGCTGATCCACTGGATCCAACAGTCCACAGAAAATCGATGCTTCTCCCTCCAAGAAACTCAACCGTTCGTTCAAGTTCTCAAAGACTCCTGGCCAAATCACTTGGCATCCTTCCTCCTGAGCTTGGTTTCTGCGAGGTAACTTCGAACCTCGTCGTTCCTTTGAAATTTCCAAGTCTCTATCCCTCTTGAGGTTGATTTTGGCTACAAACTCAAGGATTCCAAGGGACTCTTTCGCACACTCCTTGCAACTTCACGATAATCTCCGATTATCTGAAATCTTCCAACTCTGCACACTCCTTGCGACAACAGTTCTTCAACCACTCACCTGGTTGGAAAATTCTAAGACTTCAACTTGGCCTGCGCACACCTTGCATGTATCTATGCTATACTTGCACTTCCATAGGTATGAGAACAACAGTATCTCTCCTGAAATTTTCTGAGGTAAAACTCATAATCTTGTCAACGCACTCCTTGCGGACTTTCACTGCACTCCTTGCAGGAATTCTTAGGAAGAGAAACAATTGAAACTCATACTCTCCCTCTCAGAGACTTCATACATTCAACATGAAATCATACACATAAATCATTGAAACAAATGCATAATAGATCATATAAGAAAACTGTAAACATACCATTCAATAGATGCAAACAATATTCATAACAATGCCATGAAATTGAGTCAAAGAATTCTTATATTAACTCAAGTACTTCTATACATGGGTTCTATAGCAACAACTATCTGCTTATACAACTTCTACAGCCTTTGTTCTCCTATGCTCTCCTATTCTCTTTCTCTACTCTTACAACTGAGAATAATGATACATTACAATACAATACATACGAGGGATCTTTCTCGAGTTTTCCCTCCTACAACCTCAAGCTATATAATTGAATTAAAACCTACATCTACTTTAAATTAATTACATTAATTGTATACAACCGAATGATGAGATCAATGCTCAATATCTGTGTTACAATCCCCAAAACATTTAAGAGCACTTATGTCTCTCCAGATATTACATTAATGTGCCATCTTTTGAAAATTTGAAATATCTTCAAAATGTCCGTTGGTGCGTATCCAACTGTCCTCCGCTTTGTGCTTGCTTTCGATGCTCCTGCATCATTATCCTTCTTCCATGTCATGCCATTAATAGTAGTTGTGCGGTCCTTTTGTTGTTTGACCAACTTGGGGATAGTCTTTTTCTTTTATATTGTGCACCTCCTGTTGGCTTTGTGTGGCCTGTTGTTGCTCTTGTATTTTCTAGTGGGGTACTTTTTGTTTGCGATGAGACTACTTCTGCTGGTTGTTTTTGCTTTTCTTTCTTCTTTTCCTTTGTTGGTTGCTCATCCTTTGTTGGTTTATCGAATGTAATCTTCCATTCTTCTTTCCAGTCCTTCAATTCCCATTGGACTTCTTCTACTGTGACGCAATATCTCATTTGAAACCACTCCTTCTATGGATCCCTTTAGTCTTAGATCCACATATTATGCCACAATGAATTAAATTTTTCTATCATTTTGTATTCCTCCACTACCTCTGGTGGGATCCTCCAAGTTTCTTCCACCTTTTGTTGGATTTATTCAAAGTATGTCTTGAAGATTCTAGCATTTTCGTGCATGTCTTTTTCTACAGTTGTGTTCCATAATGATTCATTCTGCACTGAATGGAACCTTCCAGTTCTCTCACAAAACATGGTGTATTTGGGGCGCTTCCAACCCACTAGTGCAATCAAGATCATGAGAAAAGAGTAATGGGACTCCATTCCTACGTCCTAGGAATCTTTGAAATCCTCCAAAAATAAGTTAAGAAAATATGGGCTCCATCTTAATACAATTCTCTTTGCACACTATGCGGTTGTTATTATGACGCCTGCTGACACTTCCTCCTTGCAACACTTCCTGAGTAATTTACAAGCCATCAGTTTGGTTGCTAGCCTTGTTGTTGGTTCACTGATCCTGTTGATGATGATCCCTTTGGATCCTCTTTCTGTCTCGTAGGTATGCTTCATATCTTCTGCCAAGGATTTCTCCTTGGTATTTTCATCTAGGTATTGTGCAGGTGGCTCACCATTGGTGGGAAGACCTATTATTTTTTCTATCAAATCAACATCTATGGAAAATTGTATGTCGAACAACAAAATACCTCCATGCATGAATTCCATTAACTGCTTGGCATAGTTATTTGCATCCTTTCCCCTTCCAAAGTGTGGGATCTACAATAGGTTCATGATACTTGTGTTGTATAACCCTTATATCCATTGTTTAGGTTCCATTATGGGTACTCTTGTCACGCTAACCCCTCTTCTTTCCAATTCTACCTGTTGCACAAATTCTGGGAATTTATTTGTATCCCTAACATCATGGTATGAATAACGCAATTTGTTTATGGATTCAAGTAAGCCTGCAACAATATTTCTCCTACTGGTATGCATGGTAACACAATGGTTACCTCTTGTTTCTTGCATGGGGATCTCTGTACCTATTGTTCTCCCTTCCCCTTTCCTGGAACACTTGAGGGCCCTACTTCCTGATACATTTGTTCTTCCTCTTCTTCCTCTCCATCAGAATCCTACTGCGTAGTGGTGTTTTTTGGTGGTGTTTGTTCCTACTGTTCTTTCTCTGTGTCAACTTGAGTCCTCAGCTCGTTGGACTCAGTCCTTTCCTCATATATTTTTGTTATGGGTGGGAATGTTTCCTGTGATAGGTTTGGCTTGACTGCTATGTTTTTTGGATCGATCTACATCTGTTTTGTTTTCTCCTCGACCAATGTAGGATCCACTGGTTCCAGGGAAGGAATGGACTCAACATCCACCAATCCCTTTGTCTGTGTAGGGTTCTTGGCCTCCACTCTTGGCTCCAGTGACGACCTATTTTTTCTACAGGTTCTCCTCCACATATGGTTCAGTGATGTTACTTTGGATGGTTCCATCATGGTGGAATCTAGATGGGTTTGTGTCAGAAACATTTTTTCCACCTTCTAAATATCATGTGTATTCTTCACTTCTCGTTGGTTATCTCTGCATTTGCTCGAATTCAAAATGTGGCTTTTCGAACCCTAATTTTTCTTCTAAAGTGTTGTCATAAATGCTCCAAATATTTCCAAGCATGCTCCATTAATTTCCATAAATGTTCCAAATCTTACCGGGCACGCTTCATAATTTTTCGTTTCGCACCTCCTTTTTCTGGTGACCAATTTTTCGTTTCTCGACTATTTCATTTTTCTAGTGCGATGTATTTTCCCACTGTGATCCATTTTTGGCGCACCTATATCTACTTCTATCATATTTATCCTGTACACAATATCTTCACTTGTTATCGCATTGACTGTCTGTATGTGATGCACTGTCATTCTCAACTATATTACTATCATGTATTCCTCTAACTACTTATTTTTGTCTTTTCCTTCATTTTTCTACTTTTATCTTCCTTTTTCTTCTCTTAACTCCTACTATTTACAGTATGTACAAGTCTACTTGTTGTGCTGCAACTACTGAGGGTTAGTGGGTCGACTAGAATTTATTTGATATAAGTTTATGTTATCTACTCACATGCTTGTGTTAGGGACCTAACCTACCTAACCCCTCAAGTGGGTAGAATAACATATTTCCATGTAATAAAGGTCAATATTAATAAGGCCTAGCAATAAGGAGGAATAATTCAGTTGTAAGAAGACCTAATAGAAGCTTCTGCTTCTAGAAGGATCTTCCTCTAAATTGTTCTTTGGCATAGATAGATTTACTATAAATAAGAGTAGAGGGTATGAGAAGTTTTGTCTTGGAAAATTATTGTAATAGAGTTCTGCTTTGTTGGAGGTTTCCCCCTCGAATAGGCAAGTGAACATTGTTTCCTATCAATAAAGGTATAATTTTGGTGTTGTGGTTCCATATACTTTGTTGTTACGTTGTTATCTCTACAATATTTTAGTCTTTTGCTTCTATCTCAGTGTTATTCTCTGCATTACTTCTCTATTCTGCTAATATAACAGATCTGATACCTTACAACTTGATCAAGTTTAAGGAAAGGTCTTTCCTGACTTATGTATAAATTCGGAGAAATACATTGTCTTGTAAGATTTCCACCTAGATTGATCGCAAGGTCAAGGGATCTGGTTATTTAATTCTAGGCATTTTCATCATAACAAAAAGGTTTGGAAATCATAAGATTTAATAACACAAATACAAAAATATTTTTTAATAAGTTAATATCTTCTTTTAAAAATTTATATAATGTAAAACATTTACAAATATTAAAATTTAAAATTAAAATTAAAAGAATGTTTACTTGACTAGTGTAATTTCTGACATTAAGTTGTAGTAGAAACTAGGTTGTATTAGATAGAGGGTCATTTTTGTTCATAGGGTGACCATGAACATTCAATTATGGCTTTAGGATCAATGTTGATGGGTTTCACATCCATTATTTACTTATACAATTTAGGGAGATATTTTTTCCAAAATATTAAAAACACTAAGCATGAAAACTTATCATTTTGGTGGGCATGAAGGGAGGACTCTAATTGTGTTTCATTTTCTTCTGTTCTTCACTATGTTCATATGGAAGTCATTATTCATTTTGGATTGCGCTATGAGAAGTGGAGAAACAACAAAAAAGGGCTCTTTACTCAAGGTCTAAGCCATTCCACCCAAAACTCTAGTAGCCAGGCAGAGTTGAATTGAATGAACTATTGAGAAATTTATAGGAAATGGATAGGAGAAATGGGCTACAAGGATTGTATTCCCACTCCATTCTATAGATATTGTGAAACACCATTTGTTTCATCAAGTTGTAATAAGAACTAGCTTGTATTGGATGGAGGGTCATATTTGTTCATGTGGTGATCAACAACCTTCAATTATAGCTTTAAGATCAATGTTGAAGAACTCACATCCATTTTTTCCTTGTGCATTAATAATGAAAACTTATCATTTTGGTGGACATGGGGATCAAAGTACTAATATCTTATTTAATATTATATAAAGAATATTATTTGAGCAAATAAACTAATCAATCTATAAAATCCCATTCGCACATTATCATAATATTTTATAATTGATATGTTATTGCAAATCAATTCTTTTAGCAATTGTGAAATAAAAAATTTGAAACTTAGAATTAAATATTTAAATAAATTAAACTAAAAATTCACTAATTATTTTACT
>SNQJ01S0102872.1:16912-30811 GCA_010110895.2 Picea sitchensis
TGTTTAGTGACATTTACCTGATGTTCTTTTTGTAGCCACGAAACTCTATATGGGCTTGGATGTATGATAGTCTCTAGCTCCAACTTTTCTACCATCTCTGTAGATACGAGATTGTTTGTGCTACCGCTGTCCACTATGGCCTTGCATACCCTGTCTTTGGTTTTGCAAGCAGTCCTAAAAAGACTGTTTCTTTGGGCTGGGTTCTCTGCCTCTTTCTCTGGCTTCAAGAGAACTTTCCTCATCATTAAGGATCTTCCGCCCTCAGCATCTTCTGCCTCAACATTCCACCCTTAATCTTCAGCAATGTGAGTTTCACCACCATTTTTTTTTTTATCTGGACACTCATAGGATTTATGTCCGATCTTTCCACAGACAAAGCATTTTACTTCAGCGCCTCTACCTATTCCTCTTCCTCTAGCTTAAGGAAAAGTATTTCTATCAGCATACTGCCCTCTCTGTGAGATTTCTTCTCTCTCATGTTGAGTTTGAGGTTTCTTCCCTTCTTCTTTAGGCTTCTAAGTTATGTCTTGGGCAATTGTTTTTCCTCTGTCTTGACTTCTACCTTGGCCTCTTTGACCTTGCTTTCAGCTCAACTTCTCTTCATCTTTCAGAGCCATTTGATAAACATCTTCTACAGTCGGAAGGGTCATCATGCTCATATCATCTTGAATGTCATATCACAGACCATTCATGTATCTGAAAACCTTTTCATCATCGCTTTCCCGATGACCTTCTCTGATTTTTATCTTGTAGAATTCTTCAATGTATTCTTTCACTGACATCAGCTTCTGTCTCAAATTTTGCATCCTCTGAAGCAGAGTGATTTGATAATCCTTGGGTATAATTTGGCTTTTATCTTTGCTACCATTCTATACCAACTTTTAATTTTTTGCTTGCCCTTGCAGTGTCTGTCAGCCTACATTTCATCCCACCATAGTGTTGCATGCCCTTTAAGTCTAGTAACAGCATGTTTGACTTTCTTGTCTTCCTCGACATCCTCATAGTCGAAGTATTTATCTAGAGCTATAATCCAGTCTAGAAGCTCTTCAACATCCAGGTTTCCCTCATACACTGGATTTTTGCTCTGGCACCTATTCTTGCAATAGCCCTGAATAGGCGTTCATCTGCAGCATCTTCGACTACGACTTCTTCTTCTTCGTGTCCAGCTTCATTTTCACTTTCAGCTTCGTTGATATCTCCAGCGTCAATTGTCCAGCTTCATTTTCACTTTCATCTTCGTTGATATCTCAGTGGCTCCTTTGATTCCCACTGGAACCTCCAACGAATCCACAGGTCCTTTGTAAAAACTCGCCTTATGTAACTTGACACCAGGCGCGAGCTTTTCCTTCTCCAAGCAATCATGACCTTGTCTTAGCCCAAGCGTCTTTCGCAACTTGCGTGTTCACGATTCGAAGACCCTCAACTTTTCTTCACCAAACGTCGATACCTGAGATGCGATGGGGTATGGCTCCTTCCTTAACAGCGCCCTCCACGCGTAACCGTCGTCTAGGGATAAGTACTAGTGCCTCTTCGCAACTCACGACCTCGCGAGTTGGAGTGTTGAACTTTGGCACTCTACCTTTGCAAAACCCCGAGAGGCAATGGTTGAATTCCTTTTCGCACTTCTCGCAACTCACAATATCACGAGTTGGAGTGTTGAGCCTTCGTGCTCCTCTTTTGTGAAAACCCAAGAGGCGATGGGTCAACTATGGGTTGACTCCTTCAATGCGGCGAGTACATGCCACTTGTCACCGCTTACGCCTTTCTCTAGGGGTTAGTTGTTCATGCCACCTGTCAACCTTGCGGTCCCCACTTGACGCATGTGTAGCGCATTGACACGAGCCCTTGGCTCTCGACACTTCGCAATCTCACACATTGGAAAGACCCTCTTTCAAACCCCGAGTCTCTGATACGTGATAGCTCTGCGGGGTTCTGATCCAACGGTTCTCCCTTGCCTTGGATCCAACAGTTGTTCCTGCTCCTCGCTACTCGGAAGTTCGTGCAATAAAAGGATTTGGTCTATCCTCCGAACTCACGATATGCGATACCCCATAAAGATTCAGATCTGACGGTTCTCCTGCGGCTTGGATCCAACGATCTGGATCTCTTCCTCCCTTCTCGCAACTCAGGACTTCGCGACTCTAAGAGTTTGGTCTTCCACCTCCAAACTTACGAACCTCAAGTTCGCGAAATGATCTGGCGGCCCAAACTGACCACGATCGATGGTCCTCGTTGATCCTTGACACCAATGAAATGGATTCGTCCAACCCTTATCCACCCTGCAACTCCTCTGGATCCTACGGTCCTCGCAACTTCACGAATTCTCCATGGAGGATTCCGACCGTTCAATTTCTTCCTCAAGAATCTCTGTGAAACGAGCCAATGTTCTTCCCCCCGAAACTTAACCTTTTGCATGATGATTTTGCTTCCTCGCCTCCCTTTGAAGTATTTCGATCTCCGTCCTCCTTTGAAGTGTTCAAAGGTGTTATCTCTCCTGAACTTTCTCTTGTAAACTCAAGCCTCCAAAAGGGTTCCTGCTCACACTACTTGTGGAAAACTTTCAAATACTCCTGGGTATTTGATCTTTTGACTCTGTGCACTTTCTGCAACAACAGTCCTTCAACCTTTCAACCTTAGTTGATAAGTTCTAAGGCCTCGAATAGCCTACGCACACCTTGCATGGCTTATGTGCTTCACCTGCACTTTTGTTGGGATGAGAACAACGGTATCCCTCCTGAGATTTTTGAGATAAAAATCGGAACCCTTGTCGACGCACACCTTGCGGATGTTTCACTGCACTCCTTGCAAGAATTTCTCTCAGGAAGAGAAACAATTGAAACTCATTCTCTTTCTCTCTTAGAATTCATACATTCAACACGAAATCATACATTCAACGCACAGCATAGCATCATAATAAATGCATAACAGAGAGAATAAAGCAACTATAAGCATACCATTCATCATATGTAAATAGTAAATATCATAACACCATGAAAGTTGAGTCAAAGCTTCATATATTAACTCAATTTCTTTTGTACATGGGTTCTTCTCTACATCTCTCTACTACAGCTCTTTTCTTATGTTCTATGCTAATGATACAACAACAACTACTATGATACAAAGGTGAGGGTGTCTATATCCGTTCTCCCTCCTACGCTCTATCTGTCTAATCTATGAATTCAAAAATACCTACTTTCATTAACTGGGATTAAATGCCTATTTCATTGACAGATGAGAGAAAATCGCTCAAGATCTATTTACAACAGCCAGATATAAATGCAAGTACACTTCTAGCTACTACATCAATATCTGCTTCTTAATCTTTAAAAAACATTTCAAAACGTGGAAAATGTGCGCTGCACTTTTCCCAGCTGGCTTCTGCTTTCACGCTCGCATGGCTTCTGGCGATGCTCCTGCATCAACCCTCTATGCATTTTCAATTTAAGTCCTTTTAAATGTCAAAAACCATTCATTAGAATATTTAAATCAATACATTTTTGTTCTTTTCATCTTCTTATCCTGCTATGCAGTTTCCATTAATTTTTGTCTTTTCAAGTCGTTCTTCAAGGAACTTCAAATCTTCTTCAAAATCTTTTGTCACTGCATATGGGTGCTCTTCTTCATTGTTGTCTTCTTCTGTCGATGCTCCCATATCTATTGTTGCAGCTTCAAATACTTCATCTCTATTAACCTTTGTTTCAGTATTGACATTGTCTACAACATCATCTAACACATGTTTTTCAATTTCCTTACAACATTCACTATTACTGCAGATTCCTCATCATTCATTGTTTCAAGAAGGTGTCCTCTTTCATTTAGAAAATTATCAATATATTGTATTTCCTACATGATCTTCAACCAATATTCAATTGATAAGTTCTCCTCATCATACATTACCTCAATGACAGTTTCTTCATTACAATCATCATTATCCACATGCAACTAACCACAGTGGGGTTCAACATCTTTTGCAGGTTCACCATCAACTTCAAAAGTTTCCTCATAAGAAAATGCAATATTTTCACTATATTTCATTTCTAGAATATCCCATAACATTTTTCATTGTCTATATGACCAAATTAATATAAAATAGGAGACAAAATACATGTATCCAGTGTTGAACTGATAAGATATAATGTTATTTTATCTTGTCTCTTATCATGGGAATTCAACAAACCATCTTGAAAAAATAACCATAAATCTATTGAACCAAGTAATCCTTCCATTTTAAATGCCCAAAGCTTAAAAATTTTACCTGAGAAAGATGACAGAACTGGCATTAGTCTTTTCAACATTTCACCGATTTCTTTATCATTGTCATTGATTTGGTCCACTTCTACATTCTGATCCTCAAGCATGGGAAATATTTATATGAAATAGCATTGATCAGTGCAGGAACGCATCATTACAAGCAAACAATGAAAATAACAGTCAACGAGATGAGCATGCACAGACTCCACGCGATAGTCGACAGATCCTTCACACTAGTCGACGGCTTCACTCCAACCTCACGATGGCAAACGATGGTTGCGGCTTCAAAAATAATGGAAGTGTGGTTCCTCATATTGGTATCTAATCTTAGCTCTGATACCAAATTAAAAACTAAGATAAATCAACCTCAATAACAATGATGCCATGAGGGGCTCACATCATAGGTGAGACTATGCTCACACAATATCTATATTAATCTGGAAAATGATTACATATCTATAGTGTAGGAGAGCCTCTAACAACCTCCTGAATTTGTGGATCTAAAGACCACTCAAACACAAATCTTGGTGTAGACCTCGTACTCTCCTAAGGTTTGCGCGACCTCCCGGTGACACAGACCCCCTACCTCTACCTCGGCAAGTTCCGCTGACCTCCCGGCCTAAGGATCGTTCAATCTATCTGCAAGCTGAAGTAGCCCTTCGATTCCCTGTTGGAATCCCTCGAACAAATACACATGTCCTTCTATTGAACTCAGCCTACGCAGACAAGAACTAGGCCTGAGCTCCCTTCACGTGACCACAAAACTGTGACCACAAGCCTATGCAATAGGCATGCCATGTTTCGCGATGTCAGGGATTTTTATTCCAAGACACCCGATTCCTCCAAGACTTGAAATGCTGAAAAGGGATTAGCGGTCCTTAGCTCCTCCCTTGAATCCTCCCGATGTGACCCTCAGCTGCGATCTGGGGCCCAACCTTCGAGCGCTTCGGGACTTCGTGAATTAGGGATTCCTGATGCGATTCACCTTCGTTCTCTCGACTCCCAAAATGCCAAAACGTCGATGCTTCAGATCGATGGCCACAACCTGACTCGATCCAACACTCAGATTTGATGTCGCGAATTTGTGTTTCGCGAGTTTTCACAAACTGTCCCTTTGACTTCCCTGAGTCATGAGTTAGCAAAATGATGATTGACTTCCATTCATCCCTATCGATGGATGGTCCTGATGATTTCGGCACTTCACCCTTCGGGAATTTTGGAAGTAGCTTCCTCCATTTCTCTCGATTCTTGATTCTCCGACGTGTGTAGATCTTCACCACCTGTCCTTCCAGATCCAATGGTCTAGGATGATTTCGCGACTTTTCATTTTTCGAATTTACTCCTCTGCTCCTTGAAAATCTTCCGGTGTTCGGTTCCATAAACACCCCGGATCTGCTACCACCTGTCCTCTTGACGATGGATGGGTCTGATCTAATCGGGACTTCCGGACTTTGACAATTCCACTCTCCTACATACACAAGGGTTTAAGCCTCGTGTGTCTTCCTCTGGATCCAACGATTGTTGGTCCATGTGACCAAATATAATGGCTCATACTTGATCACCTCCTGCGCTCTTATCACATTATCTGGATGTGGGTTCTAATGATCCAGATTTCCCTCTGCAGCTTATCCGATGGTTGTTTTTATCCTCCTCCTGAACTTATGACTTTCTTCCCAGACTTAGAAGATTTCAATGCTTCAAAGTCCTCGACCTTTGATTCTTCTGTGAGCTCGGTAACTTTGGTCTCACCTGCATTCTGGAAATGCTATCCTTCCTCAGCTTTGGGAATGAAACTCGACCTTGGCTCTAGCACGTACTTGCGCTCTTCATGCAAACTTGTACTGTCTCTCCTGAGTTTCTTGACTTAGAATAGTGTACTCTTCACAGACTGCTTTTGTTATCTCTCCTGAGCTTACGAACTTACTCAACTCTAAGGGATTCAACCCTCTGCTTCCTTAGAAGACTTCTGGTGCTCCTCCTGGCACACTTTGCACTCGACCTCCTTAGCTTTGGAACTTGAAACAAGTTCACTCGGCGCGTTCTCCTTGCGCTTCAACTAGCCTTCAGATGGTTGTCTCTCAACACTTCATCCAAGTGTTTTCCTGGTGCACTCCTTGCATAGGTCTTCCTCCAGAGTATTCAACAACTATGTTCCATTCGCTCCTCGAAAGAATATAAGTGCCCTCCTGAAAAATTATTTCTCAAGCACGCCTCCCTGAGCCTGCAAAGTGTTCAATAAATATGTAAGTGTCTTCTCCTCGACACTTCTCTTTTGTCAGAACCCGAAATAGAGTTTTTCTCATGCACTCTTTGCACTTTCTTGATGCCATCCTGGAAAAGCTTCACAGAATCCTCAACAATTATGTTTTCTCTCTGTGCCTTCCTTTGCACAGTATTCACCTCTAGAGTATTCAGTAACTCTGTGGCGTCTCCCTTGAGCTTATGATTCCTCTGGTGTGCCCTCCTAACATGTATTTTTCTGAATTCCATAGAACTCAGATGTGCACTCTTTTCATTGGCTCACAAAGTCTTCAACACTCTGTCATGCAACCCCTAGCATTTAGCCACAAAGAACCCAGACTTGAAATGAAAGAAACTCCTGAATAGATGCGAAAATCTATCTATCCCTGCAGATGGAATATAACATACATATACAGCATATGCACAAAAAATCATAAAATACATTCATTCATAAATGCATAAACACATAAAGATTCTTATGCAAGAAAAAGTGTTCTTTGTATTAATCTCGGAATGCCTATTTAGAATATGTTCAAGCTTGGAATACAAAAAAGTCTCGGCTCTCTCTTCTTCTCTTCCTCTACATGATACTTCTTATGAATCTAGATACAAAGATATTTTTAGAAAAGGGGTCTCCTCGAGCTCCTCCCTCCAAGCTACCTACTCTCATTAATTACATTGAATTACATTCAATGGTTGTCTAGTCTGAATCGGATCTAGATCTTATGAGCCTTTCAACCATTAAAGGTGACTCTACCTACAGCCTGTACAAAAGCATGGCTTGGCTCTACCAGCCTTACAAAAATTTAATTATAATTTTAAATTTTAAAATGAGATGGTTGACGCCTCTCTCCCCCATGAATGCATGCTTTGATGTGTTGGCTAACTGTGTGTTGCTAGGTTGGAGCGATGCTCCTGCATCATAGTCCATTGTTGTAAAAATTCCATGAGTTTCCCAGCTCTACTGTTGAAATCCACCTGGATCCCAAACTATCTTTTGGATTTGTCCATCTGCTCCACTTCTTTGTTGCTGCCTCTTCCCTACTGCTATGGTAGGATTCCTTCTGCTCAGCTTGTCCCTACTAACATATTCTTGCACTGACCGCAGCATAATCCTTCTTATATTCTCAATCACCTCGTCCAACTACTCCAATGGATGGTGTTGACACTCAGAACTGAAATGGGTTGCAGCAAATCAATCCCGAGGCAACCTTGAACCACTTTGGATTAGAATTTTCCCTCTTCCAACCCAAGAGGGATCTCTCGAAAAATGTCACAAAATAAATTGAAGTAAGTGTGAAAACGGTGGGCAGATTTATGGGTGAATAATGGTCTTGGATTTTTGGAGTTTGGGGGTTAAACTAGGGAAAAGGTCCATTGGGCATGGAGTCAAATGAAAACCGAAGGAAGGAGACAATAGCAGAGATCATTTAACTTGCGGAAAGTGAGGCAAAGTAAGTCTATCTTTCAGCGCTTTGATAAATCATGATGCGGTAGCGAAAAGAAAAAGGAAAGGCCGACGTAGCAAAGGATACATGCAGAATTCTGAAAATGCAAATTGGTCTTACACCGCTGATAGTTGGTGCAGAGGAAAGACAATAAACAATTATGGAAAACCCAAATCCATTCGTTATAGTAGTGGTCGTACTAAAGTATAACGAAGCCCATCGGTTAAAAGAAAACAAAATATAATGCAGTCGTGATGGATTAAGGAAGACAAAAAGATATGGTAAAGACAATTTCAACTGTGAGTAAGGAACATATAAATGCAGTCCAAACAGATTTAACACAACTGAAAAGAAGACGCATATGCTGAAAGAAATCAACCGTGATGAATCTCACAGTCGCGAGTAAAAAATCTTCTTTATTACTCCATTAATGGCTTACAAAATCTCAGTAATTACAATAGGAACCCTCTTCACAGAGGTTTTCCCCAGTGTTGCGCTCATGCGCCCCTCCCCCTTGTTTCTGTTACATCAATACTTATTTAGCTACCCTCACCCACAATACGTTACATAATTCATATCTCCGCGTTTACAAAAATTAATCTAAAAGAAATATGAAACGCTTCATTTTCATGGGCTCTGCGAATGCCAGGTATGTCTGCAGGCTAAGAAATATGAAACGCTTCATTTTCATGGGCTCTGCGCATGTCAGATACGTCGGCCAGATACTCTGCAGGCTACTCGAACCGTTACTGACATAGGGCAGCCAGTAAACGTTTTTTGGCTAGGCGTGCATAACCTGGACGATACACTTGACAACATCTTTCTGGTGCTGCAATTTCTTCTTTGTGATTGTCTACATTCCTGTGGCTGAATACTGCAACATTTTCGGTACCATTTCTTTTGCAGGTCGCTCAGTCTTTCAATTGAACCTGTGGTCTCATAGCACGATTGTGTATGTTGCAACATGCATTTATTTATTTGTTGGTTGTAAGGGTTTTGGAGGACAACCGCCTGGTAGGGATGGTGTTATCCACTAATTTAAAGTCATATATGAGTGCTGGAGAATAACCATCGAGCCACTTTCTCCGAGATATCTTTTGTGGGCTCGTAGCTCGTGGGCTCGTAGCTGCTGCCTTGTTCCTCTTCCTGCGGTGCGTTATAACTGAAAATATCAAAGCTGTAATAAGTCATGGGTGCATCGTAATTGAAATAAGGCGGATCAAATTCGTATTTCCATTGCCCGTCGTTAGATTAGGGTTCTTCTTGGCGGGCGGATTCATCGTTGGCAGGATGGTTATTGTTGGTGTTCTTATAGTTAGACGAGTTATCTATGTATTGCAACTACTTTGGTGGCATGTAATACCTCAACAGAAGAGAAGAACAGACGACACTGAGAGAAGAAGTGGCCATGGCAGCCCCAACAATCCAGGGAGGTAGCCGAAATCTTGTGAACAGGAACAAACTCCTGCGGAAATGGGGATGCCCAGTATATTGTAACCGAAAGCGCACACGTAATTGAGCTTGATTTCTAAAGAATGTCTTCCTGGATAAATCTATGGCTGTGGTAACATCTTGCAAGTTTCTCCTCACCAGCACAATCAGATTCTATAGCGATGTCTGTTCCTGCACCGATTTCCACTCCCACGTCTGCAGCCACCAGAGCTAGCGAGTCATTTATCCCATCCCCGACCATCGCAATTGCCAGCCCTTCTTTCTGCAATTGTTTTCCATCGAGAAGCACTTCTGCTATGACTGTTTCAATCCCAGCTTCCTTAGCAATGGCTTTCGATGTGCCCCAATTGTCACATGTGACCATAATGCTTTTCGATCCCAAGGAGCTCAAAATACGAACGACGTCCTTTGCTTCTGGCTTCTATTTCGATTGCAACTAATACCCCTGTTCCGGCTTGTTGTTCGGTACTTGAAGTTTCACCAGACCATAAAGCCGGTCTTCTTCTGATGGTTGTTCAACCTTTACAATTGGTAGTTGGTATAACGGACAACCAACTACTGTCAACTCAGTCAACAGTCCAACTGAATCGGGCAAACCTCTCAGTTGCCAGCTATACCAGAGCGTCAATTTCTTCAAGTTCCTTAGGTAACCGAGCGAAGACGACAGTACTTTTAACAATGTTCCAAATTGCTTAGGATTCCAATGGCACTTGGAAATTTTGTTAAGCTCGTGGCCCACAAATATCACTTTTGCAGGGACCGCTAATCTGTGATTTCGGAAGGCAATACTTTCATTTCAGGACATGCGGAAAGATCAGCGTATTCAAGAGTGGTGATACGTCCAAGAGTTTCGCTGGAGATCTTTAAATCAATGCAAGCCCGCACAGAAATATATTTAAGCCTAATTAAGTCTCTGAAGGAATTTGGAAGCCATTCCAAATTGGCGGAACCATGGATCTAGATGCGTTCGAGGTTTGTTAGATTGTCGAAGGAATCTGGTAGTGATTTCAGTTTTGAGCAATTGATTAACTCCAAGGCTTTCAACGACCACAGATCACAAAATTCTTTTGGCACTCTTAATATTTCCAGATTATGCATGTAAATTCTTTCGAGGTGCTTGAGCAGCCCTATCGAGTTTGGAATATTCTAGAGGGGAGCAGAAATCTCCAACTCCCGCAGCATCGAAGCCATATGAGATTTGGGTAGTGCACCATACTCAAAATAGGTTCCAATAGACGATCTTCAGTAAAAAGAAGTTGCATCTTCCTCATACCAATACCGAGAAAATGATAAACTGCATTGCGCAGTGTATGGTGGAGCTTCATCATGTGGTTGCCAAACATCTTGTAATGAAAGAGGCTTCTGTTGCTCATAGAACTCCTCATTATCAATAATCATCAACATGTGCTTGTACAATGGGTAGAAAACAGAAAGAGGCAACAACCAACCAGGAGCATCTCCTGGGAAAAATGATGCCAAAGCCTCCATAGATGGCCACCTTTGGCTCAAGTGACACCGTTTCATGTAGTGCCAAAGAGTAGGGACAAGTTCAGTCGTATATGCAAGTCCAGTCATAACATTCTCAAGGGGTAACATTGTGATAGAAAAATGCAAAAATGCACAAAGTGCAGAAACAACTGCTGCTTCTTTTTCAGATGGCCCTTAAATAGAAGTATTATCACCAAAACCAGAGATGTCTCCATACAAAAATCTCACCAGTTATTTCAGAAAGTCTAAATCAACTGCATTAAGGATTTGCCTCTCTAAATAGTTGCTCAGTGTTATCTGACCCACATCCTCATCCACGTCCATGTCATCATCGTAATCGGAGTTTTTTGCATTTGAAGTCTTAAAATTATGTGGTATCTCCTCCAAAAGAAATCTTGCGCTAGTTGCAAAGTCCGTGGCCATCTGCAAAGTACAATTTGTATGAGATAAGGCAAACCCAGCCACTTCTAGGACATTACCAAGCAAGCAAGCATGACTAGGAAGTTGTGAAGATGTATCTGGAGGAAGAAGAGTGCAGAGACTTGGCAAAACAGTCGCTATCTGTTGAACGTAACATGGCCAGAGACCTTGACTCATCACAAGCTGCTTCAAATTTGGAAATTGCTTCTGTAGGAAAGGAATGGGCAGAATTTGTGCTGGAAAACTCAATTGCATATTGTGGCCAGTGTAGAGATTCTGAGCACTACTGGAAGCAAGTCTTGTAAGTAAACACTCTAGATGAGACACCCCACTTCCAGGAATGTTGGTTTGAATGCCTTGCACAGTGAGGATTATCTCACGGAAATGACTAAATGTATATATCTGCAAAATATAGTCCATAGTGATTCCAACCCAAGGGAGCATAGGATCTGTTAAAATTATAACTGTCTCTAACAACAACAACATCAGTAAATCAGCAGATCCTGATAGTCTTGAAGGCCCGGACTTTAGTTGTTCCCTTCTTTGATGCACAGCCTTGGGCAACACAGTCGATTTTGATATCTGTTACAACATCGGCTCCAACTAGGGATGGCACTTTCTCGTAAAGTGGCAAGAACAGTAGACCAGGTGCCTCCATCCATTGGGCGACCTAGCGTGAAAGCTGCAATTCTGAGTTCTCCTGCCAGTGAAATCACCATCAGAAACTTTTAATGGAGTCGCCAGAGCACGTGCAACCAATATTTTCCTATGACTGACTGCTCAACCAGGCCATAGGACTATAACAATGTCGTTTTCCCAGGGATAGATATCAACTTCGAAAATCCCCGGACAAACGGCGCCAAAAATGTTGACACTCAGAACTGAAATGGGTTGCAGCAAATCAATCCCGAGGCAACCTCGAACCACTTTGGATTAGAAGCTTCCCTCTTCCAACCCGAGAGGGATCTCTCGAAAAATGTCACAAAATAAATTGAAGTAAGCGTGAAAAAGGTGTGCAGATTTATGGGTGAATAATGGTCTTGGATTTTTGGAATTTGGGGGTTAAACTAGGGAAAAGGTCCATTGGGCATGGAGTCAAATGAAAACCGAAGGAAGGAGACAATAGCAGAGATCATTTAACTTGCGGAAAGTGAGGCAAAGTAAGTCTATCTTTGAGCGCTTTGATAAATCATGATGCGGTAGCGGAAAGAAAAAGGAAAGGCCGACGTAGCAAAGGATACATGCAGAATTCTGAAAATGCAAATTGGTCTTACACCGCTGATAGCTGGTGCAGAGGAAAGACAATAAACAATTACGGAAAACCCAAATCCATTCATTATAGTAGTGGTCGTACTAAAGTATAACGAAGCCCATCGGTTAGAAGAAAACAAAATGTAATGTAGTCATGATGGATTAAGGAAGAAATAAATATATGGTAAAGAAAATTTCAACTATGAGTAAGGAACATATAAATGCAGTCCAAACAGATTTAACACAACTGAAAAGAAGAAGAACATGCTAAAAGAAATCGACCGTGATGAATCTCACAGTCGCAAGTAAAAAATCTTCTTTATTACTCCATTAATGGCTTACAAAATCTCAGCAATTACAATAGGAACCCTCTTCACATAGGGTTTCCCCCCGTGTTGCGCTCATGCACCTCTCCCCCTTGTTTATGTTACATCAATACTTATTTAGCTACCCTCACCCACAATACGTTACATAATTCATATCTCCGCGTTTAAAAAAAATAATCTAAAAGAAATATGAAACGCTTCATTTTCATGGGCTCTGCGAATGCCAGGTACGTCTGCAGGCTAAGAAATATGAAACGCTTCATTTTCATGGGCTCTGGGCATGTCAGATACGTCGGCCAGATACTCTGCAGGCTACTCGAACCGTTACTGACGTAGGGCAGCCAGTAAACATTTTTTGGCTAGGCGTGCATAACCTGGGCGATACACTTGACAGCATCTTTCCGGTGCTGCAATTTCTTCTTTGTGATTGTCTACATTCTCGTGGCTGAATACTACAACATTTTCAGTATGATTTCTTTTGCAGGTCGCTCAGTCTTTCAATTGAACCTGTGGTCTCATAGCACGATTGTGTATGCTGCAACATGCATTTATTTATTTGTTGTTTGTAAGGGTTTTGGAGGACAAACGCCTGGTAGGGCTAGTGTTATCCACTAATTTAAAGTCATATATGAGTGCTGGAGAATAACCATCGAGCCACTTTCTCCGAGATATCTTCTGTGGGCTCGTAGCTCGTGGTCTTGTAGCTGCTGCCTTGTTCCTCTTCCTGCGGTGCGTTATAACTAAAAAGATCAAAGCTGTAATAAGTCATGGGTGCATCGTAATTGAAATAAGGCGGATCAAATTCGTATTTCCATTGCCCGTCGTTAGATTAGGGTTCTTGTTGGCGGGCGGATTCATCGTTGGTAGGATGGTTATTGTTGGTGTTCTTATAGTTAGACGAGTTATCTATATACTGCAACTGCTTTTGTGGCATGTAATACCTCAACAGAAGAGAAGAACAGATGACACTGAGAGAAGAAGTGGCCATGGCAGCCCCAGCAATCCAGGGAGGCAGCCGAAAT
>SNQJ01S0102873.1:0-14600 GCA_010110895.2 Picea sitchensis
TCACAAGTTTTGTTTTTACTGTAAAGTGAAATTCTAAATAAAAAAAATACTTTTATATGTCGGAAGTTGAATAACTTGTGAAAATACAGTTTTTTTTCTCATAAAACAAGCAAAAGTGTAACCCACCTTCATGATTTCACCCGCATGTCACTGAAGACAACTTCTCTTTTGCCACTTTCTTCTTTTGTTGATTATTGTTTCAAATATGCATAGGATGATTGGGATGCCTCGATGTTAGGAGATGTGGCGCAGACGCGCACCCTCTCTGGTACGTCCGCTCCCTCAGGACCTTCTCTTTCCTCGGCCCGAAGAGCTAAAACACTATTCCCATCCCTTATCGGGACTTTTTCACCCCACAGGTTCTCTTCGTCACGCGGTCCCCTTCCTTACTCCTCGGTGGATCGTAACTCGCGACCTCTCTACTTGCGACACCAATATTTTGGGTTTCTAACCTTCGATGCTCGAGGTACCGGGGCTCTGATTCACATGTGTGACTTGACCCGTCCACACCCGTCACTTCTCTTGGGACTTCCACGCTGTCGCGACCTCGCACTATCGCGCCTTCGCTGCTCTCAAGTCCCAACACTCGGTTCTCCGACTCCCGAGACACGAGACGCCGAAAGGCCGAGACTCGTGATCTCGCTCCCTCGCGACTTCGCCACTCACGAGATCAAATAACTCCTACCTTGAATCCTAAGGTCCGAGACGCCGAACCTAAGAGTTCTTATGCCACCTGTCCTCCACTATATTCTGTGGCCCACACTACCTACGTGACTTTCGGTAATTCACATCTCGCTCTATCACGACCCCCGTTGCATAGATTTGGGGTCTCTCCTCGGGAATTCCCGATATGCCGATCCACGAGTAGAACTGCACTCCTCGTGATCCCGATCGACAGCCTCTGCCCTCCTAAGCTTGAAACCCTTGAGTGTTTTATAAAAAATGAATCAAGCACTTCCTCCACGAAAACTTGTTCAATCTCTCGCCAAACAGACGTCACTCCTCCAAACTTTCAATAGCCGCTTTCCTGCGCGTACCCTTCAACGAGTTTGAAGGTCGAGTCCTCCTGAGCTTCCTTTCGCTTCTCTCTCTTACTTAGAAAGAACTTTGCACTCACTCCTTGTGGAAAATCTTTGACATCGTCTAAGTGTTGAAGTCTTTCGACTCCGCGCACTCCTGCAGCAGCAGTCTTCAACCTCTTTTGCTCAGATTTACGACTGAGACTTCTTTTCCCAGCCTACGCACCCCTTGCATGGTTTCAACAACTCGAATAAACTTCTGGGTGAGTGAGAACAAGAGTTAAACCACTGATCCCTCATCAATGCACTCTATGCAGATGAATTCGACTGCACTCCTTGCAGGAATCTCCTGGCTCAGATAGAGAAACAATTGAAAATTATTCTCTCCCTCCTTCAGACTTCAGTTTCGAAACATGAAATCACATGCACAACATATATAAAGCAAATGCATAACAAGAACCAAACATTCATGAGCACAACATCAACACACAGAGAATAGACACGTAACCATGGATTTGAATCAAACTCCCTTCTATTAATTCAATATCTGTACATGGATGTTCTCTACACAATTCTCTGCTTGCTCTCTCTTCTGGCGCCTGAATGAATAATGTTACAAGGATACAACGAGGGTGTCTATATCCATTTTCCCTCTCGATCTCTAACCTATCAAATCTAGACTTAAATATTCTATCTACTTTACATTTACTATCTTAAATGCCTCATCTACCTAAGGACGAGAGCTATCCACTCAAGGTTCATTTACAATACAAGTGCACCGTCTCTTAAATGAATCATTTAAGATTACGCAACAATCCCAAAGTGTTTCAAAATGTGTGCTGGCTTATCTCGCTGTCTTCCGCTCTTCGCTGGCTCGCTTGATGTATGGGCGATGCTCCTGCATCATACTCCTCTGCTTGAAAATATTCATGGGCTCCTGTCCATGAGCTCCTGCATGGTCTGTCCATGCTTCTGTATCATTGCTTCATTTTCCCAGCTAGCATCTTCCACTGGGTGATTCTTCCACTTTACCAGGTACTCGAAATACTGTTTTCACCTGGTCTTCTTTCCCACTCGCTTGTCCAGTATGCACTCCATCTGCGGCTTTTCTGCTACTCGCATATGCTTTTGCCACTGAATATCTGGCTATTCAACATTTCTAGCTCCTGCTTCCTCAGCCTTATATGGATATAAATCTGATACATTGAACGTCGGAGATATTCCGATGTCATCCGGCAATTCAATCTCGTAAGCGTTTTCCCCCAATTTCTTCAGGACTCTACATGGCCCGATTTTATTCATATTTAGCTTGTTATATGTTCCCCTTGGGAACCTTTCCTTCATCAAATGTGCTAGAACCAGATCACCAAATTCAAACTGAAGTTGCCTTTTCCGTTGATCTGCTCTACGCTTATACTCTTGATTTGAATCTACCAATCGCTGCTTCACCTTGTTGTGAAGTTCCTTCATTGCTTCAGCGAATTCCTCTGCACTCGCACTGCTAGTAGCAGTCTGTTCTGACTCCCTGAGCTCAGAAACTCCCCTCGGCTGCATGCCATATACAACTTGAAATGGAATTTTTCCTGTACTCCGATTCACTGAATCATTGTATGCAAATTCTGCTTGTGGAAATACGTTGTCCCAGCTGCTATGGTGCTCCATCACCAAGATTCTCAGCAAGTCCCCTAGACTTCTATTAACCACCTCTGTCTGCCCATCCATCTGCGGATGATAAGATGAACTAAACGCCAAGTTAGTCCCTGGATTCTTCCATAGCATCCTCCAAAAATGACCTATGAATTTCGTATCCTTGTCCGAGACTATGCTTCTCGGCAATCCATGAAGTCGCACAATTTCTTTGAAAAACAAATTTGCAATGTGAGTTGCATCGCTGGTCTTTTGGCATGGGATGAAATGTGCCATCTTTGAAAACCTGTCTACCACCACAAAGATGGAATCAACCCCTCTCTGCGTTCTCAGCAAACCCAATACAAAGTCCATGCTTATCGCCTCCCATGGTCTCCCTGGTATGGGAAATGGTTGATAAAAACCTGCATTCTGTTTTCTCCCTTTCGAATGCTAACAAATTCTGCATCAGTCAACGAACCTCTTGACATATGCTCGCATGCCTGGCCAAAAATATGATTCACTCAACTTTGCGAATGTCTTATCATGGCCAAAATGTCCTGCCAATCCACCACTGTGTTTTTCCTTTAGAAAATTCTCCCTCATGGAGCAATTTGGAATACACAGTTGATTTCCTCTGAACAACAATCCCTCTTGGATCATGTAGTCTACCCATGGGCTCCGATCCCTGAGAAAGGGATTCTCAACTGCTTCATATGCTTCTTTGAAATCTGCATCTCCTACGTACATGTCCCTGAGATTCTCAAAACCCAATGTCTTGACTCAGAACTCCTGCAGCAAAAAACATTTCTTGCTCAAAGCATCAACCACTTTGTTAGCAGTTCCTGAAATATGTTTGATCACAAACATGAAATTTTGCATATACTCTACCTTTTTTGCATGCTTCTGATTCAACTTCTCCTGTTGACTCACAAACTGCAATGCATGATTATCGCTGTACAATACAAATTCTTTTGGGATCAAGTAATGCCTCCACTTCTTTAGCGCTTGTATGATAGCATAAAACTCTTTATCATACGTGGAGTATTTCATCTTTGCTTCATCTAGCTTCTCACTGAAATATGCAACCGGTCTGTCCTCCTGACTTAATACCCATTCTACGGCATATCCGCTTGCATCACATTTCACTTGAAATGTCTTCTTGAATTCCGACAACACCAACACTGGTCGTTCCATTATCTTCCGCTTCAACAGATTGAAGCTCTTCTCAGCCTCTGCTGTCCAATGAAAAGACTTATGTCATTTCTTCACCGTGTCCATCATTGCTGCGCTAATTCCACTGAAATTACTGATGAACTTTTGGTAGAAACTAGCTAACCCATGAAAGCTTCTCACCTCAAAAACATTTCTCGGTGATGGCCAATTCTTGATCACTTCTACCTTACTCAGATCCATCTTCAACTCATTCGTTGAAATAACAAAACCCAAATAAATGAGCTCTGTCTTCATAAATGAGGACTTCTTCAAATTGATCAACAACTTCTCCTGCTATAGCTTTCTCATCACAATGGCCAAATGTTTTAAATGTTCAGCCTTGGTCTTACTGAAGATCAATATATCATCCAGATATACGACTACAAATTTTCCGATAAATTCCTTCAGGACTTCATTCATCAATCTCATGAACGTGCTCGACGTGTTTGTCAAACCAAATGGCATGACCAGCCATTCGTACAAACCTTCGTTTGTCTTGAATGCTGTCTTCCATTCATCACCTTCCCTCATGCGAATCTGGTGATATCCGCTCTTTAGATCAATCTTTGAAAAATAATTTGCCCCACTCAGGCAATCCATCAGATCATCCATCCTCGGCAGTGGAAACCTGTACCTGATGGTTATCTTATTTATCGCTCTGGAGTCTGTACACATTCTCCAACCTCCATCCTTCTTCGGACTAAGAACTGTTGGAACGGCACATGGACTCAGGATTTCTCTAACCAATCCTTTGTCCAACAAATCCTGGACTTGGTTCTTGACCTCCTCATTTTCTTGCGGCGTCAATCTGTACGCAGCTTTATTCAACAAACTAGATCCTAGTATGAGATCAATGTGATGACTCACACTCCTCATTGGTGGTAACGAATGAGGTAATTCGTCCACGATGATGTCAGTGAACTCTCCCAGCAGTTTCTGAATCTCATCTGGTAGGTCATCCACTCTAGTGCTAGTCAGAACAATCCTCGATTTTCTGACCACAAAGAATTGTGGATCTTCTTTCTTCTCCATATCTGTGAGAAGCTCCTTCCCACTCATGAGAAGTATTGTGTTGCTTACTTCCGGTTTCACCTCTTTATCCTTTATCGGAAGCAATTTGTGTGTCCTCCCATCCTTCTCTAAAGTATATGTGTTCATCCTCCCATCATGAACCACATTTCTGTCATATTGCCATGGTCTACCCAACAACAAATGACATACATCCATGGGAATGACATCACAGATTATTTTATCATTATATCCTCCTATTTTGATGTCAACTAAGCATTGTTTAGTGACACTCACCTGATGTCCCTTCTGTAGCCACAAGACTTTGTATGGACTCGGGTGATCAGTTGTCTCCAATTCCATCTTTTCCACCATCTCGGTCGAAACGAGATTATCTGTGCTTCTGCTATCCACGATAACCTTGCATTTCCTATCCTTGGTCTTGCAAGCTGTCCTGAACAGTCTGGTCCTTTGAGCTAAACTCTCCTGCACCTTTTTCTCAGGTGTCAAAAGGACTTTTTTCATCAGAAGTGAGCTTCCACTTTCTGCGCCTTCTGCTTCAGCATCTCGCCTCTGTGCCTCGACGATGTGAGCTTCTCCTCTGTCTTTTTTTCTATCTAGACAGTCAACATCTTTGTGTCCATTCTTCCCACATGTGAAGCATGTGATAACTCCACCTCTGCCTCTTCCTCTACCTCTGGTACGGGGAAAAGTGTTTGCATCAGCATAATCTTCTCTCTGTTCATTACGTTGTTCCCTCTGCTCAGCGTATTGTTGTCTTTGCTGTGAGGTTCCACCTCTCTCAATCTTACCCTGAGGTTTCTTCCATTCCTCCTTGGGCTTCTGGTATTTCTCCTGGGCAACTGCCTTGCCTCTGGGATGACTTCTGCCTCACCCTCACTGACCTTGATTATGGCTCAGCTTCTCCTCTGCTTTCAGAGCCATCTGATAAGCATCCTCCACCGTCTTGATGGTAACCATGATTAATTCATCCTGAATGTCGTATCTCAAACCATTCAGATATATGGCAACCTTCTCATCATCTCTCTCTCGATGACCTGCTTTGATGTTCAGTCATTAGAATTCCTCAGTGTATTCTTTCACTGTCATCAGTTTCTGCCTCAGGTTCTGCATCCTCCTGAACAGATTGATTTGGTAGTCTCTTGGGATGAATTTCTCCTTCATCTTTGCAACCATTCGATCCCAACTTTTGATCTTTTGCTTACCTTTGTAGCGTCTGTCTGCTTGTAGCTCGTCCCACCATAATGTTGCATGTCCCTTCAACTTCATGACAGCATGCCTAACCTTTTTATCCTCTTCGATATCCTCATAGTCGAAGTAGGTATCAAGAGATCTAATCCAATCCATAAGATCTTCTGCATCCAAGATTCCCTCATAAGCTAGAATGTCCATTTTTGTCTTTGAACTCATCCTGGCGATAGCTTTAATCAATCGCTCATTGGCCGCATCTTCGGCTGCAACTTCTCCTTGGGGATTAGCCTCAGCTTCACCTTTGGAGTCACTTATATCTCCTGCACCGGCTGTGCGTCTCTGAGCTATTTCCATTTCCTCTAATCTCGCTCGGAGATCACGTATCTGTCTTTCCATCTCTGGATTTCCTGCTGGCCTACCTCTTCTTCTCACCTCCCTGTCTTTTGGTTCGGGTGATTGTCTTTCTCTTCTAGGTGGCATGGTGAATTCTCTCTCTCTCTCTGCTATAGAAAACAAAGAGTCAAACCTTCTCTGATACCACTCTGGCGCAGATGTGCACCCTCTCTGGTACGTCCTCTCCCTCAAGACCTTCTCTTTCCTCGACCCGAAGAGATAAAACACTCTTCCGATCCCTTATCGGGACTTTCTCACCCCACAGGTTCTCTTCGTCGCGCGGTCCCCTTCCTTACTCCTCGGCGGATCGTAACTCGCGACCTTGCTACTCATGACACCAATCTTTTGGGTTTCTAACCTTCGATACCCGAGGTACCGGGGCTCCGATTCACACGTGTGACTTGACCCATCCACACCCGTCACTTCTCTCGGGACTTCCACGTTGTCGTGACCTCGCACTATCGCGCCTTCGCCGCTCTCAAGTCCCAGCACTCAGTTCTCCGACTCCCGAGACACGAGACGCCGAAAGGCCGAGACTCACGATCTCGCTCCCTCGCGACTTCGCCACTCGCGAGATCAAATGACTCCTACCTCGACTCCCGAGGTCTGAAACACCGAACCTTCGAGGTCTTATGCCACCTGCCCTCCACTATATTCTGTGGCCCACACTACCTACGTGACTTTCGGTAATTCTCATCTCGCTCTATCGCGACCCCCGTTGCATAGATTTGGGGTCTCACCTCGCGAACTCCCGATATGCCGATCCACGAGTAGAACCGCATTCGTCGTGATCCCGATTGATAGCTTCTTCCCTCCTGAGATTGAAACCCTTGAGTGTTTCAGCGAAAATGAATCAAGCACCTCCTCCACGAAAACTTGTTCAATCTCTCGCCAAACCAACGTCACTCCTGCAAACTTTCAATAGCCACTTTCCTGCACATACCCTTCAACGAGTTTGAAGGCCGACTCCTCCTGAGATTCCTTTCGCTTCTCTCTCTTACTTAGAAAGAACTTTGCACGCACTCCTTGCGGCAAATCTTCGACACCGTCTAAGTGTTGAAGTATTTCGACTCTGCGCACTCCTGCAGCAACAATCTTCAACCTCTTTTGCTCAGATTTACAACTGAGACTTCTTTTCCCAGCCTACGCACCCCTTGCACGACTTCAACAACTCGAATCAACTTCTGGGTGAGTGAGAACAAGAGTTAAACCACTGAGCCCTCATCAATGCACTCTATGCAGATGAATTCGACTTCACTCCTTGCAGGAATCTCCTGGCTCAGATAGAGAAACAATTGAAACTTATTCTCTCCCTCCTTCAGACTTCAGTTTCGAAACATGAAATCACATGCATAGCATATATAAAGCAAATGCATAACAAGAACCAAACATTCATGAGCACAACATCAACACACAGAGAATAGACACATAACCATGGATTTGAATCAAACTCCCTTCTATTAATTCAATATCTGTACATGGATGTTCTCTACACAATTCTCTACTTGCTCTCTCTTCTGGCGCCTAAATGAATAATGTTACAAGGATACAACGAGGGTGTCTATATCTGTTTTCCCTCTCAAGCTCTAACCTATCAAATCTAGACTTAAATATTCTATCTACTTTACATTTACTATCTTAAATGCCTCATCTACCTAAGGACGAGAGCTATCCGCTCAAGGTTCATTTACAATACAAGTGCGTCGTCTCTTAAATTAATCATTTAAGATTACGCAACAATCCCAAAGTGTTTCAAAATGTGTGTTGGCTTATCCAACTATTTTCCGCTCTTCGCTAGCTCGCTTGATGTATGGGCGATGCTCCTGCATCAAGATGTAAGACGTTTCTTTTATTTATCTATATGGAGATCATGGGGAGGAACTCTATATTATTTAGGAGGAGAAAAAGCCATGGAAGAAGTTGATGCAATAAGAGGTGTTGTACGAGGAGGAGGAGGATTATCAGGACATTGAGTGACACTAAAAGGAGGTTTTATAGGATTTTTTTATCCCAACCATCATTAACTGGCTGGACATGAGGCTCATGAATGTCCATGATGCTTCCAGGGTGTGGCTACAAATGTGCACTTGGAGGATCTGGGGGCTGGGGTAAATCAGGTTGTCCACCAAAGTTCAAGTAATTAGTTTGCACTAGTTGATTAAACTCATCTGAATTAGGATCAAAATGGATTAAAAATATTATCCTCTTGTGTCTCCCTTGCTGCCAAAATACATGTTGAATTCTTCCTCCTCTCCATATATTTCCTTTGTTGCCTCCTTTGTTACTCCCTCTACTAAATAAGCTCATCTAGTTCACCATTGTCATGTAATTTAGTCCAAAACTATCAAAGTTTAATACAAGACAATGCATAATAAACATCCATTACAAATTTTGTTAAATATGATTTAATTATGCCTCTAAGTATTGCATGATAATTCAAGCATAAAATAGAGAAATGTAACAATAATAGTGTATGACAGTGAAAAAAATTCAAAACTCAATAAACACACATATTTCTATTTCAACTTTCTATAACCTAAACTAAATATTTAGTAAACTTTCTCTGTGTATGGACAATCTACTTTTCTTTTAAACACATGAATATGGAAATGCATGAAAATGAAAATATATATGACAAAGAAAAATGATAAAGGGAGTATATTTTGAGAAAAGTGACACATAATGAAAGTAATGAATGAAAGTTCATGTTTAAAATTTAAACTCAGTCAACATTGTTGTACATATTTTTTAGACTTATTCACTTTTTCCATTACAAAACCAATACATTATCAATCAATCAGCATGCAACTCTTTTGAGAAAATTTCGAAGCCATCTCTTATGTCAATCAATATGTTCACAAACCATTATCTTCACAATATATCACATGCCAAAGTTTTCAAAACTATGTATGAACAGAGTTTGTAGCAACCGAATTAACATGCTAACTCAAAATATGACAAGCTATCCAAGTATACCATACATTATCAAGATATCTGGGAGGAGTTTGATGGCCATAGACAATGGTTTTGCATCAATATAATCTTAAACTTAATAAATCCTCTTAAAATGCTTCTTTCTATACTTCTCTCTGTATGAGAAATTCAACATATCTTTTTGTTACATAAACAAGGGGAACATGAACATGGAAATGCAATAATGTATGAATCGGATGATATGATAAATGAGATAAATTTATGAAAATTGATATATGTAATGACAGAATAATGTGAAATTCTAAGTAAAATCACTCCTAATATTTTAATCTAGCTTTCATTTCACTATGTGTTTTTGAAAATTTCTCACATTGACAAACCAACCATTATTTATCTTTGACTAGGGTTGAGTCAAACCTCCATACAATGTTTTAAATACTCAGAATTCTATATAAAAAGACCCCAAAAATCCTCCATTAAAAATCAACCAATACCAATTACTTTGTTATGTCATATCCAAAAAGGGAAACAAATGGAATGCGTCCAGGTTCTTTTGACATAGAGGAAGATCAATGTTGAGTTCAAAATGTGCTCTTTCCCTCAACAAACCCAAAAAATTGACACCAATAACATTCAAAACAATTTCGTGTTTGAACCCAGGTCAAAATTATGCATGTGGTAATAATATCATCAAAATTTTGCATGTGGTAACAATCTCACTGATGGGTTTGACCAATAGACCCTTTTTGCATTTCAAATTCTTCATAATATATCTAAAATGGAAAGAGGTAGTATTCACTAAGAGGAGTGACGAGTATACAAGAAACCACTACAATTTGAAAACCCATAAATCAATTTCAACAACAATATCTCCAAATGTTTATTTCAACTTTTCAAGTTCTCAAAATTATTTCTTATGAGTGAAAGATAGGGAGAGAAATATTCTACACTCACTACCAACTTAAACAGAGCCAAAAATAAATCATTTGGTAACAAATTAACTTGCAATAAGATGCTCAAGAGTTGTGCGAGTACTTACCTTGTCTCAGTGGTTGATTTATACCAGTTCTCAAGCTTGAAATAGTTGTAGAAATGAACATGAAGGTTGGTTTCTAGATTCGAAGCACATCTCCCTCTATAGTTCAAACCTAAACCAAATGAAGAGAACCCTAGCCACATCAAAGGTGGTAAAGTGCAGATATCACAACATTAAATCCCATGTCATTTCAATTTGAATGCATGACCGATGTAGTGGCAAACTCAATTACCATATGCCACCACTACTATATCAACCGAATCTTATCAATGAAACCTCCCCGCCACTGCTATATCAACAAAATTATATCAATGAAACCCCCATATATATGAATGTTTGATCAAAACTTCATTGACATACCCCATATCAAATCTTGCACCAAATTATTCATACATATATGTTTAAAATGTATCAAAACCCAAAACGACTAATGGTATATGTTAAGTGCATAATCCCTCAATATCATATGCCTTATGATATCAATTCCTCATATACCAACAATGCACTTTGACTAATAACCTTCACAAACATCAACCAAACATTTATATCATAACACATGTATGCTATTTATTCARAGGTTATTACCAATTGCATGTTGAATTGAATCCATTATGATGAAGAGCCTTGACTTATAATCAAATTGTATCTCATGCAAACACCCACAATATATATGGTTTTGCCAATGTCTCATGAATTGAGAATGCTCAAATGTTCATCAAGGTAAAATTCCATGCAACCTTTATGCCTGCAAAGTGTATATATACCACTATATATGATTTGATAGAAACAACTTGCCAACTCAAAACCTGTTATACCATAAAAACACCATGTTTTTCCATGAATATTAAATTGCAAAAAAATCATTTCCATTGAGTGTAGTGAACATATAACCATCTAAAAACAAGGGACCATAACTCCATATATATCAAGCCAAACTTATCTCCAATGAAAAGATTCCTTGATACCATGCTCAATGATGAAAATCCATATTAATGCTATCTCATAATGTTGAGAAGGTAAATGCCAAATAATTTTAGTGCTTTTTCCTTAGGGAACCCACCTATTATAGTTATATTCAAATTTTAAATAATTTATAGGCTTCACAAATCTTTGTGAGCTCTTATGGTAGGTGATGAATCATGATTCAACATGGTTGACTTGACATTTTTGGTTGAAGTTTAAGGATTGCGGATCCTATCACATCAAGAACGCAAACACATTCTTAAGAATGTGCACACATTTCTGTATGAACATTTCGTGCTCACCCTGTTGTCACCTTTTTTCCCACCAAATTCTTCGAGACACCCTTGTTTATGAAATAATTTTTGTTCTTGATAAAGAGTGTGGGTTGTATGGAAGATTATTCATGAAAGGAATCCTACAAGTTAGAATGGAGCTCTACATGGATGTCGAGGGAGGAGTTCGATGTGAGAAATGACAAGTTTAACCAAAAATATATCAATGTTTTTCCATAAAGTTGCTTACAATTTAAAAAAATTGTGTAATGAATATATGTAAGAGGAAATATGATAGCAGAAAATAAAAAACTAGAAAAACATGCACCCTACAAATCATGCAAAGCCGAAAAATTATTGGTTATGGGATGAAATAATCGTTCTAACTAGAAAAATTAATTTCTTCTATACATACATTATACAATATAAATTCATGCCCATTGCTGGGAAACAAAGTGATGGGTTATTCATAGAATTCTCAAATATGATATGTGGTTCTGATCTCCAGTCTTCTTAACCCGTCTTCTAAGCCCACGGTTCAACTATTGTGGATGAATACTTTATAAAGCTTCAAATAAAAGTTTTGAATTCCTATGCAATAGATGGTGAGCGTTTTGCTCTCTATTATATAAACATCTCATATCCATTGAAACAAAAAGAAATATAGTAAAGTATGGTATTTTTATAATATTATTTGTTAAAATTTGTTTTAATTTTATATTTATATTCATTTTAAACTTGTTAAATTTTGAGAAAAAATAACATTTTAAAATTTTAAAAATTAAAATTAAAAATAATTTGAACATATTCATTTACCCTGACCATTCACTACAAATATTTATTTAAAAAACTATATTATAATAATAATAACATTTTATCTTTTATATAGGAAAGAAATGTTAACAAGAATATTAAACTATCTAAAAGTATGAATTCTTTCCTACTTGTTCACACCACTGAAAAGCAATTTACTCTTATTATACTTGCGGACAGGCTATACCCGCCGACAGGATTCTATAGCATTGACTTAGTCTATGCCCGCCGACAGAATTCTATAGATTGAGTTAGTGTTGACTCGCTTGACCATAGAATATGCATCCCTTATGAACCCATTTAACCAAGTTTGAAATTTGAAAAAACACTGATTAAAATTGAATGTCAAATATCATTTATCTATTATGTTATTGGTCAAATAATTCGAAGTATTATTGTTTTCTTTGCACATATCAATTTGATTGTAATTAAGCTGAAAAGCCAGTCTGGACAGTGATGTAAATGATTTATATCTCTAATATAAATCGAGTTAATTTCTCATGGAAAAAAAAAAAGCTGAAAGGCTTATACCTATTGGAGATGGGCACAATTAATGATCTTTTAATCTTAAATTATAATCTGATGGCTACACATTGAAGATGGCTACCAAATCATATTAAGAAATTACTGTAACATCATATGATAACATTTAAATAATTAACCTTTGAGATTACCACGTTTAGCAGGCATTCTTTCAACTTCATTCTTGGAAATTACACTTATTAAACAAACCACGTTTCCATGCTATCACGAATTTAATCAACTGTCCACACCTTTTCTCTACCTCTGATTTCCTCAGCTGTAAACCTTAAACCTTTAGGGCGTTCACCAGCCACAAATTAACAGCTATGCTAGTAAATTTAAGCAACTCTGCAGTCGAAGTTCTTTCACAGGTTCTGACAACGTCGTAGTATAAGAAATTTGACATACCTACCTATTGACCGCCACATCGCCCTGGAGTCGGTGACACTCTTACCAATTCCACCACTCAAGCCACAGCCACAGCCACCGCCCTGGAGTCGGTGACACTCTTACCAATTCCCCGCCACCGCCACCGCCACCGCCACCATGTATTGCCATCGTTCAATTGAATTAAACAAATACAACAATTAAATAATATTAAACATGGACAGTTCCACATGCAAGAGGATTTAGATCAAGAACTTGACTGCCATCGCTTTCACAGAACTTAGGATGCGCCTATAAATTTTCCATAGCATAATAATTATTGTGCAGAGGGACCTGCATGACCATGCTTAGGCTCGGGAAGATACAAAAGGCGGTGAATAAAATACAAATGGTGATGAGATGCATAAACAAAAGCATCCATGAATAAACTACATGTCTAGGAATTTTGTTTCTCTTCTACTCTATTTGTAGCAACAACAGCGAAAGGGTTGGGCATGGATTGAAAGCATGAAACTCACTATTGCATCCAAAAGTGACCATGATATTATTGTTTCTACATGTCAATATTTTTTTGTTTGTAACAACATAGGTACGAAGGTTTCTATCTCCAAAATCTATGGATTTTTTTCAATTATCATCTCATCATACTTAAAACATAATTGAAGAAAATCATTTCTTCATTGTCGCATGTGTACATGTCATAGAAACAATTTTGTCTTGTGTCTGATTGATTTTCTACTTGGACATCCAACCGCTTTGTATTTTCTTCAATTTATGATGAAATAGCTCGTACATGTTTCCACCTATTTATTTGCAAATATTTCGCTATGTATTTGTTTCAATTTATGATGAAATAGCTCATACATGCTTCTGATTGTTTATTTATTTACAGAGATTTCACACTGTATTTTCTTCCACTTCTCTTTCCGAAGCACTGATAAGATGCTATTGATCAATGAAATACCCATTTAATCTCATATTGTAGACAATATTGTTGATAAATATATCGAGAAGCTGTGAAATACAACAAATATTCAAGTCAAAATTTGTATAGACAAAAGGAATCTTATAATGACAGACACAACCCTATGATTGTACATGATTTTTTTGGCTATTCCTTCAACAACACCCATACTGGAATTTTCATACAACACCCATACATGAATGAATCCCCTTTTCCTTCTGCCTAGCAAGTGCTAA
>SNQJ01S0102873.1:14610-37170 GCA_010110895.2 Picea sitchensis
AATCTCCCCCTCTTCCTCCCTCCTTCTTCCAAAATTTTCCAACAAAAAAAAAAGACCCCCTTCCAAGTCCTCTTCCCTCTTATTTATTCTATGTCTTGAATCTCCCTCCCTCAATCAATTCTCAATTTCCTTATCCCCTCATTAATTCACTCACCTACCATTAAATAATAAAATAATAAAAAAATTCAAATACATTTATTTTAATAATTAATTTAATTTAACTTAACAAATTATAATAAATAAGAAATCAAATTGATTTGTTACATTATTGGAATAGGAGTACAAACGGTTAGAAAACCCAAAAGTTTCCTAGAGCTAAGCATCGCGCTAAATCAAATAAAAATTAAGGTATTTTTCCTTCTTTACTTAATTAAATTGCCTTATCAATTAGTTAAATAAACTACCATAATAAAACAAGTTTATAAGTTAATTGTTGTATTCAATTAATTTTTGTATGTTATGCTTGATATCCATAATAAAATGTTTATTTCTTAGGTCTAAATTACACTTCAATAATATTTTAAATGAAATGTGTATGTTGTGAACTAGTATTATAAGACAATAATGTAGTGTGAACAAAATATGTATGTTGTGAGTTAGTAATATATAAATAATATTGTAGTAATTTGTTTGAAAATAGATAGATAAATATGTTAAGGATATTATAATAAGTGAGTTATGATAAGTTTTTCTATTTTTTAAAAAAGTAAATCAAAATTGTTTATAATTAATAAATTTGAGGTGAAAATAAATCAATATTAATAATATTATAGGATTAAAGTTAAATGTTACTTGAGTATACATTCTTGTACATACTATTTAGTTGACATTGTTTTTGTTTCTTGGGGTAAGATTTAAAATTATTTTTAATTGGCTAAGAGTTTTTCTTTCTAGCAGGTAAGGAAACATGTTAACAACCACTAGTAGAAGTGAAAAATTGTCCTTAAATATTAGTAGCTAATTATTTCAACCATCTTTTTAAATGACAATGATGAGTTAAAAAATATTAGTGAATAATAGAAAGTCATAGTTGTCATCACTCTTAATTGATTAATTTATGATAAGTTTTACCACCTTTTAAAAAATTAAAATGATCATTCAACCATTCTTTAATACTATTTACTGAGCTACAAAAGCCACATTACTTAAGATCAAGATAGCAATAAGACACACAAGTCAAAAATGAAAAACTTCGTGTTATCATGAGCATAATCTTAAGCATTTACATGCTTTATGGATGTCATGACAATGTTTGCAAGTTATGAAGGTCAAATAATAATGGAGCAGTGAAACAAGACGAGACAAGAAAATGAGACAAGCAAGCTTATGATTGAATGCCACTTTCCTACCATGGATGAAAACCAGTATGGTTTTAATATGGATTTCTATAACAAGATGGTCTTGTACAATAATTTATTTTCTCGCTTGGACTTCACCTTAAAAATAGATTATTATTGTTATTGTTATTATTATTATTATTATTACGAAGAGAAAAATTTACTCCCACAACCGTTGGATTGATGTACGCAACGTTTAATGACTGTAATCAACAAGGAATAGTTTATTTTATAATTTATTCTGGTTCATTTCGAGTTTACTTATTTGAAAGTTTAAGTGGTAGAAGTTCTTCTAATTTTTGTTAGTGTAGGAATAAATGACAACCTTTGTAAAATCATTTTTGATGACCTTTGAATTATACAACCTATAAATCATTTAGGATAACCTTATACAAAAATCCCTCCATCATTGTGGTATTGTGACAGTCTCCAGACATAATCCATCATGGTTTGCGGTTCATATGATTTCCACATAGTAGTTGGATCAGAGCATCGAATCACATCGTATTTCTCGTTATTATTTGGAAGCCTTCTAGTTTATTGAGGATCATTATTATTTGGAAGCCTTCTAGTTTATTGAGGATCATCTCACACTTCCATCATCAATAAATTGTGTTATTTGTACGAAATGTCATTATTTAGGCAAACCTCTTATCGATCTCGCATTTCCATTATTTTGGTAGACCTCTTGCTCATCTCACATTTCTATCATAAAAATTATGATTTTGCCAACAATTGTGTTGTTGGATTTCAATGATAGTTGTTGAAAGTTGAAAATAGAATGTTTAAACTAAGCCTTTGTTATTCATATGATTATGATTTAATGATATATAAATACCACATGAGTTATGATACCACTTGATCCTTAAATATCAACAAACTATAATATTAATTTAGCCCAAAGAATCATTAGATGCAAATTAGTTCATATGCAGATACTAAACATCTGACGAGATTCAAGAATATAAATGAAGATTGCTTGACTATTAGCAAAATATCATGTGAATGGATTACTTATCCATAAACATATAAAATGATGAATAATTTGAATTGTAAATGAGATAATACAATAGAAAAATAAATAAACTTAGAAACAAATCTAATTGACATACATCATTGCATCTTCAAAGTCCCTTTAAATAGCATAATTGTTCTTCACCATCTCAAAATTCCAAAATTACATTACAAAATGATCTTACAAAACAAAATTTACAAGATGTTAAAAAATACGCTACTCAAATACAGAAACTGAGTGCACCATTAAGTTCCTAGAGAAACACTGTGTAATTTTGATATAAAATACTTGAAATTCCGTCAAAGAGACCCCTCACATGTTTTACGTTGTAGCCTTATACCCTTTGTACTCTTGGAATTTTTTACAAAACTAAAATATGCATTAAAATTGTGTCTGAGAATGTGTACCCACACTTGGAATGTGTGTGTAATGGCCTTAGGATGCACGCCATTAAATAGGGTGCCCCTTCTAACCAAATTCTAGATTACATGACATGTATTAAATATTTTTTGGTTGGTTTGATAACCAAAACACAATTATAGAAGAGTTGGTTAAGTGTTTTGGTTTATATGTGGCAAGTCGAGGGTTGAAGCCCCACTGCCCAACACATATTCCCATGTGTTGGTATTATTTTGTTATAATATAGTTGTAATGTTATAACTATATAATATATGTGGTATTGTTGAAACCTCCAACGTGGATATATGTGTGGGCTATATAATATAACATATGACCATGGAATATTGGTCGAGGGCTAGGCCCTTGCCCTATTCCCATCCAAACTACACTATAACTTAACTTTAAATAAATTTTTAACCATATTCTTGTTAATACCTTTGTTGTGGCGAGTTGGTTGTGGTGGGTATGTTAAGGCTTTGGTGGATATGGAGGTCATGGGTTTGAACCCCATTGACTGCAAAAAAAATTGACACAACCATAACCATTAATGGCCAATGGGAAGATACCATGTGGCGGCTTCTCATTGGTCTTCATATGCCACTTGTCATTATGACATTGGACCACTTTTGCACAACCATAACCATTAATGGMCAATSGGAAGATACCATGTGGCGGCTTCTCATTGGTCTTCATATGCCACTTGTCATTATGACATTGGACCACTTGGAGCCAACTCAYTCTTGGCAAGATTCCAACTAAACTGCCATGYCACTACTATTGTATGGACAAGTGTCATTGTTTATGTCATCATGCCACGTGTCACCCTATGGTGGTGCCACATGTCACCCCTATTTTTCCTGGTTTGAACAAACTTTGACTAGCCATAAMTTTTGCATATGATCTTAGTTTGACATGTTGWTTGCATCATTAGAAATATGACAAAGATCTCTACACAATGATAGTCTTTTCAATAACTTGTGAGATTATCAAATTTTGATCTTTTATGGATCCCTAGGTACCTTTGTGAGCATTATGGATCCTTCTAGACCTCTATGAGAATTCCTTAAATCCTCCTAGATCATTTAATATCTAAATTTTTTATGTCACACTTAAATGGATTGTATATAAAAGTAATGATAATAAATATTTATATGACATTAATTAATTAAAATAATTTAAAATAATAATAATCAAAACAATTTATTCAAAGTCTAGGATTTAGTTCTAGCAAAATCTCTCAATGGACATCGGGATATCTGGTTTCAAAATCAGAATTTAAACATATTAACTGAAATAAGCCCATCCCATTTGATTAGTCTCCATCAAACTTAAATAAATCTATGTCATAGCATCTATACCTACTGAAATAGTTTGGAAATAATATAATAAGGTTATGTGGTAGGAGCTCCTTGTAGTAGGAAAACTTATTAAAAGATAAATTGTATGCACGTAAGAAGAGTAATGAAATGTGGAAGCACAACTTATATGCATGCGTGGAAGAGTAATGTATTGAAGGATGTCAAACGATTTTGATGATCCCTCAACTAAGAAAAGATTTGGCTTCCAAGTTCTATTCCTAATAGTAGTTAGTTGGATTTTCAAACAAAATGTTCCATATAAGCGGTGGGATATTCATATTGTATTTAAGAATTGGTTGGACATATTGATGGAATTTAAAATGAGTTTGATATCACATCCATTAAGATTTCTGGATTTCCATGTTCATGTCATTTTCTATTGTTGGACACATCAACCACACTAAGAGGGGGGGGGTGAATCAATGTGTGTCTCTTTTTACACTTCTTTCAAAACTTTAGTTAGCAATCACTTCAAACATTATTATTCATTCACAATTAGCTACTTTCATATATCAACAATGTACATCAATAATAAAGAACTATCCATCACCATAATGAACACAAAGAATACCAAATATATGTGCAAGATTTTTGTATTATGTGTTTACATGAATACTACAATATCTAGGGTTTATCAGCACCAACTAAAAAGAGAACCAACTTCAAGAGAGTACCAACTCTCAATACAATACCTAGACTGCATATATCAGCACCAATTGATATGTGAGGAATCCAACCCTCAAGTACAAGACCCAGCTTGTAGACAGAAAATAATCTGTCAAATCTTCTCTACGGGTCTACAACATGTATATGTTCAACACACGTATGTGCATGCCATGTTCGCTTTCATCCCGTGTATGTACACGACTTTTCCTCTAGTATCCTATGCACACCCTCATGCATACATCATCATACAAYATAGATATCCCTCAACCATATCATAATTGTACCATACATAATAATTTTTCTTACTCATCCAACCCACCATCATATACCATATCCATATCTCACAACAACCATACCAAGAATTCTTCAAGAATTCATCATACCATAATCATATACAAGCATCAAAATGAACATGTAACCATACTAGAAATTATCTAGATGATCTGAAACTGTAGAATTTTAACCTGCAAAATTGCTTCAGACTTTAGGGACCTGACACCAACATTTACTTAAGTTTTCATGACCTTTTCAGATGTACCTAACCTATCCTCTTTCATCCCACGGATGTATGTGACTTGTCCTTCTACGGCCCTCATATGTATGGGACTTGGCCTTCTACAACCAACTCTGAAACTCCATGTATGTACGTGACTAAAACTTTGCAACTCCAAAAATTTCACCATCAACTTTCCTTTTCTACCTCATACTTGAAAAAATTCATATGTATCAATGAGTACCTACAATGAACCTTTAACAAAACAATAGATACTCAATATGCTCAATAATTGATCTCAATAAGAGACCCTTTCTCTCTTATTTATACTCTCCAAGTAGCTTCCTCTGGTCGTTATCTTCTAACCAACTTCCTTCTTTTAGGGATAACCCACTTCTAACCACTTTGTCAACTTATAACCACTTTATCCAAAAATAGTAATCTCACCACTTCTAGTTGCAACTAGTTTATTTTTTAATTATTTTCTTATTCCAACAACTTAACCCATGATTAACTCCTAGTTGCAACCACTTTGACTAGTCAACTTCTTCTAGGAGCTTCTAGAATAATTTGAATTCTTTGATATTCTAGGGGATTCTAGATAACTTGTGAGGTTTCCCCAACTTCACTAATCCATATCTCCTCAACCGTGAGGAACTATGTGACGTACCACATATCACCTGAAACAACATGACATGTAATATCCATATAGAATAATATCTCTTGCAAATTCACTAATCTTCATTACATTATTCCTCAACCAAAATTGGGTTCCCTAAACAGATTTCTAGGATTACTCAACCACTTAACCATTTAGACTTTGCAAAGAATCTTCCCATGAGGGATTTCACCATAATGGGACCACTTTCGGAACTTTTTCCAAGAGCATCTTCCCATGAGGGCTTGTGCCGTAAGGGGGGCACTTTGGAGTTCATCCATTTCGTACTTCCTACATAGAAAAATTCATGATCATCGATTACCTTGGACATGACATCAATGATACAACATCCTTTGATATAAACCTTTTCATAAATGAAAAAACATCACTATGAGATCAACCCTTTGACATCAATGAAAACATAGTACAACAATCTCCCTCTTTGGCATTGATGGAAACACCAACATTGATGTCAACACTTAGACATGGAAATTCTCATGATCATACGCCTCATCAATGTTTCTATCTCTCCCCCTTTGACATCAATGGAAAAGGGTATCTCTTTGTGGGGTTGCTCCCCCTTACTAAAAATTCTTTGAGGTTGCTCCCCCTATCTGCACTATCCTTGGGGTTGATCCCCTTATCTTCATGCCTCTTATTACTCTCTCTCTCTCTCCCTTTGACAAAGGATTCACCCCCCCTATCAATATGTCTCCTCTTGATATTGTACCTGATGTAACCAATCATGGGGAAAATAATAACTACCCCTGTGGGTATGTCTCCCCCTATCTTCTATGAAAGATGACGTGAACAATCTGCTACCACTACGATCTTCCTCTGTTGTGGATGCTGCTAATTTTCCAAAACACTAATCAACTGCATCAATAATACCACGATATGTCATTCCTTAGATGATCCTTGGACCTGTCCATGTATCATACAATAATCCTTCAATATGTAATTGTTGTTGTAATTGTCTCTATCACTATCACAACTTTGTCACTATCTCATCAACCATTTAAACATGTTCCATACTATACATCAATTGTATACACACATATTGTCTCATGATATCAACAATGAATAGTGAATCATAAGCAAATCATCAACCATGTACAACCTGTATCATACCATGTGCCAACCATCCACATCAAACATGTACATAAACACCATACCATATACAATAAGATATCATAAATGAAGTTCCTCAACCATATTCTAAGAATATGTGCCAAGTGTGTACCAAGCATCTATCAAGATCATCAACAAGTTCCTTTATCAATGTACCGATACCAATAACATCAACAACCATACACCACGCCAACCATGTACCTTAAACAAGTGTCATATCACTCATGATATGCCTCAACCAAATACCATAAAATATGTTCCACAAACCATATTCCAAGAAATGTATTTCAACCATATATTATATCAAGCATTAATCATGTACTATATACCATATATCAACCAAGCACCATAACAAGTGTCTCAACCATACACCATGTACCATACGATATGCTAAAACAAGTAATACCAATGGTGTACTTCAATAAAGTAGTATCACTCACAATCATTCCATGTACCATACATTAATCATGCATCAACCTATAACATCAACTAGTGCATCAACCTTGCACCAAACTACCAACAAATTGTCTCAACATAAGTGCATCAACTATGCACAACACAACCCGTACCAACAAACTGTCTCATCAATATCATCAACCAAATAATATATATTCACCAAAACAAATCTCAACCATATGCACTATATCACCAATATGTGCATCAACCAAGTACTACTCACAAACATCAACAAGATGTACCACAATCAAGATGTGCTTCTAAAAGTATATCCAAACAGATATGCCACATCATCCATAATCCATATGACAATAATACTACTACCAAGTGACTCTAACAATGCATCACACTACCATAAACCCTTAGACCAAAACATGTTCCAAAACCTCTATGTTATGTAGCATCAAGCATGTATTAACCACATACCAATATGACCAACAAATGACTCTCACAATACACCTGAATATATGTCAATATAACTCACACATGTACCATCCATTTTCTATAGCAGGTCTACCTCAAAACCATTCACTACAACAAGTATAATGAAACAAAAATACCACTAGACATGCACCAAGAATATTCCTCAATAGATCAATGATGTACCTCTACCTAGTATCACTTACCCATGATATACCTCATAAACAAAGTGCCATAACCTTACTGATAAAGTACTCAACATAACCAAAAATATACCCTAACAAAAATGAATGAATCCACACACTAGGGTTTGTACCATGCATCCAATATAGGCCTCAAGCATATGCTCCAAAAATCAACCATACATTATCACCATGCATTCATCAAACAAACATACATCTTTTCATGAAAACCTAAAACATACCATCTCACACCCTATATAAACAGTTTTGTATGATCAAACCATGATGCAACTCATCCATACACCTTTTTTTCGAGATTTACCCTAGGTATGCAACCTCACCTCAAACAAATCATGTATGAACGTGACCTTTACATAAGATAGTTCACGTATGTATGTGAATGTTCCCACAGGAACATGTGTATGCCTCAAAAGCACTAAAGCTTGAGCTTGCCTCATGGAAGCCATTGTGTTCATCCTTCTTCCTCCACTTCTAAGAGTGTCCTAGCTTCTCAAAACTTGTACTCTGATCTTCCTTCGTTTCAAAATTATCTTCCTTCCATGTTTCATTTCTCTTCTTGCCATATTGTATGAAGCATTTCTCATTGATTGTCTCCTTTAATTCCACCAATCTTCCGATTTGTGGCCAAACCCACTGTAGTTGTAGCATCTCATGGTGTGACAATGTGTAGCAATTTGTCTGACACGATTACATATCCAACATCTTAGGATGTTATTGAATATTCCAAAATATTTCCTTGCATAATGTCTACAATCCAAATCTTTGCGACCATATTCATTACATGAGAAGCAGTGATCATGAAAAAAAAAATTATAGTTGTGCTTTTGTGTCAACCTTTAAGGTGTCTCTCTTTTGAATTTTCTTTGAGGTGTAGGAATTTCTTCTTGGTGTCTTCCTTGCTCTGATATTCTGAAGATTTTATTGATTTTTGCAGGTGTTTGAATTGTATCTTTACTTTCACCCTTTGAAAATGAAGGACCTACATCATGCTTCTTAGAAGTGCCAACTTCAGAGTGTGTGACTTCCTTGTTGTATCCAATACCCAATTTATCATTTGGAGATCTTTGACTATCCAATATTTCATCCAAGATTATTGATTTGTTCATGAACTTGACACGAGTGTTTGACTTCATGGATTTCCTTCTGAGATCAACTGCTTTTGCTTCCATCTTATGGCATGATTCTTTTTTTTCATTTACCTGGTTTTTAAATAGTTCCTCTATCCTTTTGACTTATTCAAGTTGGGTCCTCATATTGACATTGATTTCTCTTATTTATTTAATCTCTTCAAGGATTTTTATAATCTCATCATCTACCTTCTTCTTTTCTTCTTCTTGACTAATTATATCAGTCTTTAGTCTCTTGATCTCTTCTTCTTATTTTATGAGTATTTGATTTAGTGCCATAGTATGCCTTTAGTACTTTTCTAGGGATTGTTTAGTGTATTCTTCAAGATCCCCAAAATCATCTAAATCATATTTTGTTTCTTTTAAATAATATATAACTTCATCTTTAAGCTACAACAAATATTCATCTTCATCTTTAAGATAATTGTTAGTTGATTCTACACAAACTTCTTTTATTTCAGCTAGATCTTCTTATATATTTGCAGGAGAACATTCAACATCATTTGATTTAAAATTATTGCAATCAAAATTTTTGGAGAGTATTTACCTTCAAAGATGACTGAGTCTTGATATGCCTTCTCTAGCTTCAGCCATAGGTCCTTGGTAGAGGTACATTGTCCTATGATTTTTTGATAGAACATGAGAGTCCATTTAATATGGTCTTGAATGCCACTCATTATTCTTCTTTACTTCCTTTTGAGATGCAAATTTTGACTAATTCTTTGATGGAATTGATCCAACAACAACTGTGTCCCAAACACCTGCTCCTTTTGACTTAAAATACCCTTTCATTTTTATTCTCCATGATGAGTAATTTGTCTCATCAAAGAAGGGAACTTCATCTGCATGTTCATCCATTTGTGTGTCCATGGATATACTTCAATATTGTAAGGATTATAGTGAAGGCATGCTCTGATTCCAATTGTTGGACACACCGACCACACTAAGAGGGAGGGGGGGGGGCATCAGTGTGTGGATCTTTTTACACTTCTTTCAAAAATTTAGTTAGCAACCATTTAAAACATTATTATTCATTCAAAATTAGATACTTGCATATATCAACAACTTACATCAATAATAGAGAACTATAAACCATCACCATAATTAACACAAAGCACACTAGATATATGTGTAAGATTTTTTTTATTATGTGTTTACATGAAGAATAAAATCTATGGGGTTCATCAACATCAATTGAAAAAAGCACCAACTACAAGAGTGTACCAACTCTCAATACAATACTCAACTTGTAGATCTCAGCACCAACTAATATGTGAGTAATCTAACCCTCAATTACAAGACCCAACTCGTAGACATAAAAAAATATGTCAAATCTTATCTACAGGTCCGCGGCCTATATATGTTGCAACACATGTATGTATGCACCATGTTCTCTTTCAATCTGCGTATGTACGCAACCTATCCTCTAGCAGTCTGCATGTACCCTCAGAGGATTAGGGTTTCTAGTTTTATGCAACTATGAAACTTTGTTGCCTCTGTCACATCCACCTGTAACATGTCACTTCATCCAACCTATGCCATCTATACCATGTCATTAATGAAGCATCTCTAATCAACATATGCATGTCCCTCATGCTTACATCATCATATAACATGGATATCCCTAAACCATATCATAATTGTACCATAGATAAGAATGTTTCTTACTCAACCAACCAACCAGCATATTCCATATCAATATCTCACAACAACCATACCAATAATGCCTCAAGTATTCACCATAACATAAGCATAGATAAGCATCAAAACAAACATGTAACCATACCAGAACTTTTGTAGATGATCTAAACTTGTAGAATATTGACCTAGGAACTTGCTTCATACTTCAGGGACCTGGCACCAACATCTACTCTGGTTTTCATGACCTTTTCATATGTATGAAACCTGTCCTCTTTCATCATATGGATGTATGTGACCTGGCMTTTTGTGCCCTGTGTATGTATGCRACATGGCATTCTAGAGCCCACATATTGTACATACCAACCACAATAAGAGGGGAGGTGAATCAGTGTGAGGATCGTTTTACACTTCTTACAAAACTTTAGTTATAAATCACCATTCACAACATCATTACTCATTACTTTYCATTCACACTTAGTTTACTTGCATGTAAACAACATATATTAACAATAAAGAAMTATTCATCACCTCAATAAAGAACACAAGGAACACCAGATATATGTGTAATMTTTTGTATTATGTTTTATAAGAGACTACAATCCYTGGGGTTTATAAGAACCAACTGAAAAGAGTACCAAGTCCAAGAGAGAAYCAACTCTCAATGCAAGACCCAACCTGTGTATATCAACACCAACTGAGATGTGAGGAATCCAACCCTTAAGTACAAGACCCAAATTGTAGATAGAAACATTATGTCAATAGGTATACAACCTTTCTATACTTCATCATGCGTATGTATGTGACCTCCTCCATTGTCAGCCTCTGTACACCTTCAGAAACTAGGGTTTCTGAAAATTCAAACTCCTGGCCCTTTAGACCCTTCGTGCCTCTATCACATCCACCTGTGACCTATCATTGAAACCATCATGTTACTTCTCAACATATACCATCACCAATCACAACCATATCTATGTCATCCAAAAACCTGTGCATGTTCCTCATGCATACACCATCACCCAACATAGATATCCCTCAACCACATAAAAAAAAATCACTCAACCAACCAATGACTAAATCATAAAAACAATACAAGGAATGCCTCAAGAATTCACCATACCATGAGAAAATATAGATATAAACACAAAATATAACCATACCAGAACCTCTATCACAAATCTGAACCTACATAATATTGTCCTGGGAACTGGCTTCAGACTTCAAAAACCTGGCACCATCATCTACGCAAGCTTCCAAGACTCTTCCCATATGTACAAAATAGTTACTCTCTTCATATTGTGTGTGTATGCACCCTATATTTTTGCATCCCATGTGTGTATGTTCCCTGGCCCACTGCAACCCGCATTTAGCTTCATAAAACTAGGGTTTTTTGAACCTCTGAAACTTTTTCTGTCAAACTTTCTTGCTACCTCATACTTTCACAACTTCTGAGGCATCCATGAGTACTTGCAATGAACCTTTCACCAAAATAGAGCTTCAATGTGCTCAAAATATTCTCACACATAAGAGACCCTTGCTCTATTATTTATAATTCTCCAAATAGCTTCCTCTAGAGCTTATTATCTAACCAATTTTCTTCTTTTGGGGATAACCCACCTCTAACCACTTTGTCCACTTACAACCACTTTACAACAAATAGTAAAATATCCACTTCTAGTTGCAACTAATTTATTTTTTATTGTTTTCTTGTTGCAACCACTTAACCCATGACTAACCACTTTGACTAGTCAACTTCTTCTAGTATCTTCTAGAATAATTTGACTTCTTTGACCTTCTAGGGGCTTCTAAACAACACATTAGGGTCCTCCAGCTTCATATGTCCATAAATATATAACCGTGAGGAGTTATGTGATGTTCCACATATCACCATAAATGGCATGACAATCAATATCCATCTAGAATAGTCTCACTTTCAAATTCACTGATATTCATTACATTATTTCTAAAAAAAACTTGGGTACCCTAACCACATTGCTATAGCTTCTCAACCACCTAACCATTTGGATTTCACAAAGCATCTTCCCATGAGGGATTTCACCATAGCGAGACCACTTTGGATTTCATCCATTTGGTACTTCCTATTAACCATGACAAGACATCAATCCATCTATAAAATCACCCCATCATATATCATAAATCAATGACAATACATCATTATCAATCCATCTACACATCAATCCATCTATGACATCAACCCATCTATGACATCATACATCAATGACAACATGTCACTATTAATCCATCTACACATTAATGAAAACACATCATTGCGACACCACTTGACATCAACCCTTTGACATCAATGACAACATAGTATGGCAATTTCCCCCTTCGGCATTGATGGAAACACCAACATTGATGTCAACATTAGTCATTGATGGAAACACTTAGACATGGAAATGTTCATATTCCATCTATGATCATTGATCCTCGTCATTTTTCATCTCTCCATATCAATGTGACTCTCTCTCCCCATTTGACATCAATGGAAAATGATATATTTCTTATTGGGGTTGTTCCCCTTGACTGAATTCTCCATCATCTAAACAATCGCTCCCACTTTGGACAAGCGATATCACTTTGTTGCAATGATGATGGCATGGTTTACAATCATCTCTCCTCCTAGAATCATGCCTCTACAACCAATCATGGGAATAAGAATAAATCCCCCTATGGGTATGTTTGCCCCTATATTCTCTGCAAGATTAACAATATCCTACCACTGCAATCTGCTTTTTCTGCAAATGTTGTTGCTCAACCTAAACATAGATTAACTTCTCAAGAATAATTTTCTCTTCCTATGATGATCCTTGGACATGTCCATGCATCAAACTCATGACATACCATACATCATGAAGCAAAAGATATTTCAACAATGAATAGAGAATCACGAACAAAGAATCAACCATGTACGTATTGTGTCAGCCATGCACATCAAATCAATGTCATAAGATATCATAAATGGAGTGTATCAACCATATGCCAAGAACATGTTCCAACTATGTACCAACCATATATCAAGATCATCAACGCCATCAAATATATAGCATGACAACCATGTGCCTCAAAAAAGATTCATATCACTCAAAATATGACTCTATTATGAACCAAGTGCCACAAACCATGTGTTAGGAAATGTATCTCAACCATCAAGAATCAATCAATGTATCAACCAAGAACCATAACAAGTATCTCAACTATATCTTCCCATACATCATGCATCAAACATCAACAAGATGTACCACAATCAATATGTTTTTCCATACATGTGTGCCATATCAACCATAAACCATGTGCCAAACAAACTACTACCAAGTGCCTCAATTAATGTACCAAGTATGTACCAGTCATGCATCAACTATATATCAATCTATGACTCATCAGTGATGTACAACATAACCACCTCATTAACTCATCAACTACATGTCCCTATATGTAGCTCAATCATATGCCAAATACATGCACCAAGACATGCCTCTAACAATACATCACAAGATATGTCAATGTAGCTCACATATATACCAACCATGTACTATCATAGATATGCTTCAAAAAAACAAATATAATGYAGCGGAAATACCTCTAGACATGTGCCAAGCATATGCCTCAATAAATCAATGATATACTTCTATCCAGCATCACATCATCATGATATATCGCATAAACAAGGTGCCATATAACTGAGAAATCACTCAACATAACCAACAATGTATAATATCAAAACTTGCATCAATCCACTCACTAATGTTTGTACTATGCATCCAAAATAAACCTCAATCATATGCTTCAACACTAAACCATCAAACACACATGCAAGCATATATTCATGAAAACCTGAAACAAACCATATCAGATCCTACAAAACATAGTTATACCATCAAACCATGTTGCAACTCATCTGTACAATCCTCTTCTTGAGGCTTTTACCATAGATACATGGCTCGTTCCACATACATCTCACGTGTGTACGTGAAGTTTCTATAGGTCACTTTGCATATGTACGTGACTACTCCCACAGGAGCCCACACATACCTCTGAAAATGTGAATCTTTCATGATTCTTTATACCTTTGTTCATGTATGGTTGTTCAATCTTATTCATCCACTTCTGAGAGTGTCCCGTATTTGTTCTTTCATCTTCGATCCTTTCAACATTTTCCTTCTTCCTAGTTCTTATTTCCATATCATATGAAGCATTCCTCATGGACTGTCTCCTTGTGTTCCATCAATCCTGGGATTTGTGGCCAAACCCACTACAATTGTAGCATCTCATGGTATGAAAATGTGCAACAATGTGTCCCACTAGGTTACATCTCCAACATCTTATCATGTTAATGAATCGTCCAACATCTTTCCTTACATAATGTATGCAATCCAAAGCTTTATGACCATATTCATTCCATGAGAAACAGTGGCCATTGAAAAAAAATTCATACCTTTTCTTTTCTGTCAACCTTGAAGGCGTCTCTCTTCTTAATTTTCTTTGAGGTGTAGGACTTGATTTTTGGTGTATTCTATGTTGTGGTCTTTTGAGTATTTTATTTCTTTGTACTATTGCTTGACTTGCATCTTGATTTCCACCCTTTGAAAATGAAGGACCTACATCATGCTTCTTAGAAGTGTTAGCTTCAGAGTGTGTTGCTTCCTTTTTGTATCCGAGACTTGATTTATCATTTGGTGATATTTGACAATCCAATATTTCATCCAATATTGTTGAGTTATTCATGATCCTTTTCGACTTCTCTTCTTTCCTTCTAAGATCAACAATTTATGCTTCTAACTTATGACATGATTCTTCCTTTTCATTTACTTGATTCTTCAATAGTTCCTCTAGGGGTTATTTTCTAACCAACTTCTTTCTTTCAGGGCTAACCCACTTCTAACCACTTTGTCCACTTACAACCAATTTATCCAAAAATAGTAATCTCACCACTTCTAGTTGAAACTAATTTATTTTTTAATTATTTTCGTATTGCAACTAGGAGTTAATCATGGGTTAAGTTGTTGCAACCATGATTAACTCCTAGTTGCAACCAACTTAACCCATGATTAACTCCTAGTTGCAACCACTTTGACTAGTCAACTTCTTCTAGGAGCTTCTAGAATAATTTGACTTCTTTGGCCTTCTAGGGGATTCTAGATATCTCATGAGGGTTCTCCAACTTCTCTAAGCCATATCTCCTCAACCGTGAGGAACTACATGACATACCATATATCGCCAGAAACATCACAACATGTATTATTCATCTAGAATAGTCTGTCTTGCAAATTCACCGATATTCATTACATTATTCCTCAACCAAACTTGGGTTCCCTAACCACATTTATAGGATTACTCAACCACTTAACCATTTGGACTCTGAAAAGTGTCTTCCCATGAGGGATTTAACCATAAGGGGACCACTTTGAGAACTTTATCCAAGAGCATATTCCCATGAAGGCTTGTGCCATAAGGGGACCACTTTGGAGTTCATCCATTTGGTACTTCCTACATAGAAACATTCATGATCATCAACTACCTTGGACATGAAATCAATGATACAACATCCTTTGATATCAACCTTGACATCAATGACAACACATCACTATGACACCACTTGACATTAACCCTTTGACATCAATGACAACATCATACAAAAAATATTGTTCACATAAGAAAAAACGATATGTAAATGCAGTAAGTGTGTAGTTTTTCTTGACACATGTGTTTTGTTTTATTTGACAAGATTCAGGATTCTAAAAATACTAAAATTACATCAGCTTTTCCCAAGTCATCTTTAGATTGCTTCATATTTTCCACCGTATGAAATAAAATAAAATAAAAAACAATTGGACAAATATAGTAAATAGATTTTTAAATATTGCTTTTATATATACAATATTTAAAAGAATCTGAATCCAAAGATAAAAAGCATTCCTTCATCGTTCCATATACAATGTTTGAGTATAATATATTCATAAGATGTGGCTGGAAAATGAAAATACAAATCAAAATTAAAATACAAAAGAAAAATGAAGAGGTCACTAAGAGAGGGTATCTCTAGTTCATTTGATCGCTAAGGGAGCTAATCGCCCCCATCTGGTAGATTGTTTTTCCATCTAGAATATGGAAATCACCAGGCTAATTGGTTCAAATACAACTTTCATGAGGAGCTGGCATTTTCTTATGGATGCCATGGTTAAGGAAAGACTTGAACCAACCTCTTTGTACCTTCCTTACAAACCTCTCCCTCTACCAAACGCAAGACCATGGAAAGTGCGGCCCCATTCTGGAATTCAAAAGACTATCTACACAGTTCACAGATTCCTATCACTTCATCAGGAGTCACCTTCTATGACACAATGAAGCTAGGTTGTTAGTGATATTGAGGTCCAAAATGAAATTCAACAAATAAAAATAAGGAAAGGTATTATTTTTGCTAGGTAGGAGCTACAAGGGATAATTTTAAGGATGTAAATTTATATTAAAATGTAGAAATATGGGATACTCTTACTAGCCCTTAATATGAAAATTGTAAAATGTTGGCGATAGTTTTGTAAAAATATTCAAATTTATAAGGATTTTATATAATTTCTATTAAATTTTGGTGATTTTTAAGGTAAGATAATTTTATTCTATGGAATTTGGGAAAATCATTTTCACAAAAATGGAAATTGGAAAAAAAAAATTGCGAAAAACCATGGAAAATTAGCCCATTAGAAAAATTTAGCCCCTAAAATCATCTATGGAAGCTACCATTCTAAATCGTCATTTCTTTATGGAACAAACTATTCACTCAAATGTTGTGGGCTATGGCTGTGCATATTCTACTACATCGAGTATTTCATTGATAGAAATGAAAGTCTTCTGAGAGACTATTGTTCCTTCTTCCTCTTGGATATGAAACCATTCACTTTCTTTAAGTTACTATTCAAATAGGTCTCGGTCAATTAGTCAGTATAAACAATTAAACAATTAGAAGCAAGTATGAGCTATTTCAAGTTCTTCTACCTCATCATTTAGGTCTTTCAAATAACCATTTTCTTCCTTGCACCCTAAATGTTTGTTCAGTTAGAATAGAGTATGATGTTCATTGCATAGTTCATTTCTATTTGTTGTGTTTCATTTCATGCAAGAGGAATGTGAACCATCTCTTGTGTTTCATTTCATGTAAGAGGAATGTGAACCATCTCTTGCACAATCGTTTCTTTTTTACAAACATTTTTCTTTGCCCAAAACATTGGATTTGTTAAAGATGCTTTGAGTGATTATCTAGGACAAAATCATGCACTTAATTGTTTCCTTACCTTTCTTACATATTGCTTCTTTTCTTCCATCCTTCTTATATATACAACTTTATTATTTTACAACTTTTTATGGATGTGGTTAAGAGATTTATTTATAAGAAAAACATTGCATGTAGAGCCTACACATATCATTGGATTCCATAACTAGAACWTTGAATGGACTGGGAAGGAGTTCATGACATTTGTATAATGTTCGTAAATCCCATTTAAGTATTTTAAGGATTGTGTCAGTGGGTTGAGTTCTCAACATTTCGGGTATTTTCACATCTCTCTTCTACGTGGGAATCTCCAGATTGACTCATTCGAGGAGATTGACCCCACTCTGGTTTAGAACATGGAGTTTATCTTTAAAAAAATATCGTAGGGATGGTAAAGATTCAATAATAAAATTATCTTTGTGCAACTATAGAATAGATGAAAGAAAGGTTATGTTCTAGTTTTTTTTTCAAATCAGCATAAGAATCGATGTTTTTTTCCCTTTGCTAAAAAAGGGCTTCATACCAGACATATTTCACAAATATTACAAATGATTGAATAATGATTTCCCCCCACGATGTCATTGCAGGTTGAGCATAAAACCAAACAAGTGATTTTTTTCTTGCATAATATTTTTAGCACTTGCTAGGCAGAAGGAAAAGGGGATTCATTCATGTATGGGTGTTGTATGAAAATTCCAGTATGGGTGTTGTTGAAGGAATAGCCAAAAAAATCATGTACAATCATAGGGTTGTGTCTGTCATTATAAGATTCCTTTTGTCTATACAAATTTTGACTTGAATATTTGTTGTATTTCACAGCTTCTCGATATATTTATCAACAATATTGTCTACAATATGAGATTAAATGGGTATTTCATTGATCAATAGCATCTTATCAGTGCTTCGGAAAGAGAAGTGGAAGAAAATACAGTGTGAAATCTCTGTAAATAAATAAACAATCAGAAGCATGTATGAGCTATTTCATCATAAATTGAAACAAATACATAGCGAAATATTTGCAAATAAATAGGTGGAAACATGTACGAGCTATTTCATCATAAATTGAAGAAAATACAAAGCGGTTGGATGTCCAAGTAGAAAATCAATCAGACACAAGACAAAATTGTTTCTATGACATGTACACATGCGACAATGAAGAAATGATTTTCTTCAATTATGTTTTAAGTATGATGAGATGATAATTGAAAAAAATCCATAGATTTTGGAGATAGAAACCTTCGTACCTATGTTGTTACAAACAAAAAAATATTGACATGTAGAAACAATAATATCATGGTCACTTTTGGATGCAATAGTGAGTTTCATGCTTTCAATCCATGCCCAACCCTTTCGCTGTTGTTGCTACAAATAGAGTAGAAGAGAAACAAAATTCCTAGACATGTAGTTTATTCATGGATGCTTTTGTTTATGCATCTCATCACCATTTGTATTTTATTCACCGCCTTTTGTATCTTCCCGAGCCTAAGCATGGTCATGCAGGTCCCTCTGCACAATAATTATTATGCTATGGAAAATTTATAGGCGCATCCTAAGTTCTGTGAAAGCGATGGCAGTCAAGTTCTTGATCTAAATCCTCTTGCATGTGGAACTGTCCATGTTTAATATTATTTAATTGTTGTATTTGTTTAATTCAATTGAACGATGGCAATACATGGTGGCGGTGACGGGGAATTGGTAAGAGTGTCAACGACTCCAGGGCGGTGGCGGTGGCGGTGGCTGTGGCTTGGGTGGTGGAATTGGTAAGAGTGTCACCGACTCCAGGGCGATGTGGCGGTCAATAGGTAGGTATGTCAAATTTCTTATACTACGACGTTGTCAGAACCTGTGAAATAACTTCGACTGCAGAGTTGCTTAAATTTACTAGCACAGCCGTTAACTTGCGGCTGGTGAATGTCAAAAGGTTTATAGCTGAGGAAATCAGAGGTAGAGGAAACGCGTGGACAGTTGATTAAATCCATGATAGCATGGAAACGTGGTTTGTTTAATATGTGTAATTTTCAAGAATGAAGTTGAAGGAGTGCTTGGTAAACGTGGTAATCTCAAAAGTTAATTATTTAAACGTGACAATCATATGATGTTGCAGTAATTTCTTAATATGATTAGGTAAATGTTAAAAAGTAAACATGTTAACTGATGCATTCATAAATGCAAGGAAGTTATCAACAATAAATCTGATTAGTTGATTTTGGAGGACGACTAAGAATATACCAGCATCTTCAATGTGTAGCCATCAGATGATAATTTAAGATTAAAAGATCTTTAATTATGCCCATCTCCAATAGGTATGCGCCTTTTAGCGTAGTTACAATCAAATTGGTATGTGCAAAGAAAACAATAATACTTTGAATTATTTGACCAATAACATAATAGATAAATGATATTTGACATTCAATTTTAATCAGTGTTTTTTCAAATTTCAAACTTGGTTAAATGGGTTCATAAGAGATGCATATTCTATGATCAAGCAAGTCAATGCTAACTCAATGCTATAGAATCCTGTCGGCGGGCATAGACTAACTCAATGCTATAGAATCCTGTCGGCCGGCATAGACTAACTCAATGCTATAGAATCCTGTCGGCAAGTATAATAAGAGTAAATTGTTTTTCAGTTGTGTGAACAAGTAGGAAAGAATTCATACTTTTAGATAGTTTAATATTCTTGTTAACATTTCTTTCCTATATAAAAGATAAAATGTTATTATAATATAGTTTTCTACATAAATATTTGTAGTGAATGGTCGGTAAATGAATATGTTTAAATTATTTTAAATTTTAATTTTTAAAATTTTAATATTTCTCAAAATTTAACAAGTTTAAAATGAATATAAATATAAAATTAAAACAAATTTTAACAAATAATATTATAAAGATACCATAGTTTACTATATTTTGTTTTGTTTCAATGGATATGAGATGTTTATATAATAGAGAGCAAAACGCTCACCATCTATTGCATAGGAATTCAAAACTTTTATTTGAAGCTTTGTAAAGTATTCATCCACAATAGTTGAACCGTGGGCTTAGAAGACGGGTTAAGAAGACTGGAGATTAGAACCACATATCATATTTGAGAATTCTATGAATAACCCATCACTTTGTCTCCCAGCAATGGGCATGAATTTATATTGTATAATGTATATATAGAATAAATTAATTTTTCTAGTTAGAACGATTATTTCATTCCATAAACAACAATTTTTCGGCTCTGCATGATTTGTAGGGTGCATGTTTTTCTAGTTGCTTTTTTTATAATCCACTGCAGATTTATTTTCTACTATCATATTTCCTCTTACATATATTCATTACACAATTTTTTAAAATTGTAAGCAACTTTATGGAGACACATTGATATATTTTTGGTTAAACTTGTCATTTCTCACATCGAACTCCTCCCTCGACATCCATGTAGAGCTCCATTCTAACTTGTAGGATTCCTTTCATGAATAATCTTCCATACAATCCACACTCTTTACCAAGAACAAAAATTATTTCATAAACAAGGGTGTCTCGAAGAATTTGGTGGGAAAAAAGGTGACAACAGGGTGAGCACGAAATGCTCATACAAGAATGTGTGCACATTCTTAAGAATGTGTTTGCGTTCTTGATGTGATAGGATCCGCAATCCCTAAACTTCCGCCAAAAATGCCAAGTCAACCATGTTGAATCATGATTCATCACCTACCATAAGAGATCACAAAGATTTGTGAAGCCTATAAATTATTTAAAATTTGAATATAACTATAATAGGTGGGTTCCCGAAGGAAAAAGCACTAAAATTATTTGGCATTTACCTTCTCAACATTATGAGATAGCATTAATATGGATTTTCATCATTGAGCATGGTATCAAAGAAGCTTTTCATTGGAAATAAGTTTGGCTTGATATATATGGAGTTATGGTCCCTTGTTTTTAGATGGTTATATGCTCACTACACTCAATGTAAATGAATTTTTTGCAATTTAATATTCATGGAGAAACATGGTGTTTTTCTGGTATAACAGGTTTTGAGTTGGCAAGTTGTTTCTATCAAATCATATATAGTGGTATATATACACTTTCTAGGCATAAAGGTTGCATGGAATTTTACCTTGATGAACATTTGAGCATTCTCAATTCATGAGACATTGGCAAAACCATATATATTGTGGGTGTTTGCATGAGATACAATTTGATTATAAGTCAAGGCTCTTCATCATAATGGATTCAATTCAACATGCAATTGGTAATAACCTTTGAATAAATAGCATACATGTGTTATGATATAAATGTTTGGTTGATGTTTGTGAAGGTTATTAGTCAAAGTGCATTGTTGGTATATGAGGAATTGATATCATAAGGCATATGATATTGAGG
>SNQJ01S0102874.1:11442-30537 GCA_010110895.2 Picea sitchensis
TTATTATGCAAGACAAAAGTGAAGGTCCTTGGACCTAGTTTTGGAGTGATATTTCGATGCACGAAATCCAAGTGCCCCACCATGTTCTACATGCCATCAACTTCCATGAATTAATCATAATTTTCCAACACTATAAAATAATAGTTCTAATTCAAGAACCATAAACATTTATATCAGTCCTCGCACATGCATATTAGATTTGAGCATGCATTGTGGCAATAATAATACAAACATAATCAATATTCAAATCAACATTTAATATAATATAGATAATGTCAATAGAAACATGTGAAGACCACCAAAGGATAAGCTAATAAAACATGCAATACACCCTCGATGTGTGACATTTTAGATGGTTGTAAGATCATGGTGAAAAAACAAACTCGTAAAAGACATGATATTATGTGGTAAAACTCCTGAAAAGGATACATCCATGGAAAAAAAGAAAATCTCAATTATTATCTCATATTAATAATCATGGTATGGTGAGGACGTAAGTCTAATATATAGAGAAATCAATTGAATGCTAACAACTCACTCATTTGCGGTTTACCAAGGCACCTAGCTAGATTCTCTAAGTTAAGATTTATGACAATTTGGATCATGATAATGCAAGATAAGATCAAGATAGGTTAACTAAAGTGCGCCAATCTTATCTCGATAATTACAAAGATTAATTTTGATAACCCTAATGTTGATTTTTGATGATCACGAAGTGTATAAATAATTATTTACGGGCACGATTAATTAGCACAATTAATTATTAATGTGCATAAATAATTATGCACCCACATCTTTCTGCAAGATTGACTTGGAGATAAGGGGAAGGAAGTAGGCATTGCATGCCATCCTCATTTAATGGTAACTTCCTTCACACTTAGAAAATATTCTAGAGGAAAGAACACCACTTCTAGCAAGGTTTAAGTGAAGTATGATCAATATCTGAGGTGTTGGGTAATTATCCAAGTGTCAAAAAGGAAAACACAAAGAAATGGAAATGGAAAAATGCATTGAAGCTGAAGAAGATCTAAAGCAAATGCACCAAATGGTAAACTTGTCAATGACTAATGTAACCAATGTAAAAAAAAATTGGACAAGTGCTTCATGATAAAGAAACAAATACCGCCCCGGATGGGGTGATATCCAACAAATATGTAAATTGATTTGGCTAATGGAGGCCGAGGCACCTGGTAGCACGAGCCTCAAGACATACGTTGGGGATTTGGGTTGTATCTGCCACAAGATTTGGGCACTAATCACACCAGGTACTTGCAGCGGGGAGGTATCCGTTAAGAGATAGTACAACATTGTTGAGGCTATCATCCATTACTTATGGTCCTTTCGAGTTATGAGGGCATTAATGACCCTTCCCCTGTCATGTAAAATGGAAATGATGGCTGGACGATTCACTGCCTATCAAGAGAGTGTGGCTCCCTGTTAGAAAAACATGATCGTGGAGCAATAAAATAAAACAAATGTGGAAATAAAACACAAAATATACACAATACAATAGAGACACAAATATATGTGGTTCACATAGTGTGGGTTACGTCCACCAGAGAAATTTCTAGGTCCTTCCTTTATTATTATCCAGTAAATGAAGGAATACAACCTACAACAAACCCGATGTAACTTACTCTTCTTTCTCTCACAATCTCCTCACTAAGAATATAATATTCTCTATCATACATAGTCGTAATACATTTCCCTCATAAAAGAGGGTTGCCTTCTAGGGCAAAAAACCCTAACATAATTTCTACCGTCAAATCTGTGACCTTATAATGAATAGTCTAGATTTACTATGAAATTACAATATACATTTACAAGGTAATTTTTCCTTTGGGGGCTTTGCCCTTGAACTCCGAAGGGGGGTAACCCCCCTCTGCACTCCATCGCGTGGAGGAGTGTACATTCTTCCGTGGTGTAAATTCTTCATGGGGTATAAACACGCCTGAAAACAAACACCTCTGAATCATGAAGATAATCAGGCTCCACAACCAACAATCTCCCACTTGGAGACTGATCTCAACAACTCCACTGCTGTTGTATCTGTTGGACTATGATCCTTCTTGGACCTGGAAAATTTCTCAAAATTTCTCATCTTCACCTTCATGCTTGAAGACCAACTGAAACTGAGCAGGAACTCAGTTTCTCCCTGGTTACTCCCTTTGTTAACATGTCTGTAGGATTCTGGCTAGTGTGTATCTTTTCCAACTTCAAATGTCCATTTACCAAGACTGATCGTATGAAATGGTACCTTAAATGTATACGCTTAGTCTTCGAATGGAAGGCCAGGTTCTTTGCAAAATGAATGTCACTCTCACTGTCACAATACAACTTGTTATTCTCCTGCTTTTTTCCCAATTCCTCTACAAACCTCTATAACCAAATAATTTATTTACTAGCCTCTGTAGCAACAACATACTCTTCTTCTGTTGTTGAAAGTGCAACAACCTTTTGCAGTTTCTAAATCCAACTTACTGATGTTCCACCTATAGTAAAAACATACCCTGTGGTTCTCCTCCTGCTATCTTTATCACCTACCATATATGAATCAACATATCCCTGTAGAACAATTTCTGAACCTCCAAAACATAATGCATGAGTAACAATACCTCTCAAATACCTAAGAATCCACTTTACTACCTCCCAATGTTCTTTACCTGGATTGTTCATATACCTGCTCACAACTCCCACTGCATATGCAATATCTGGTCTTGTGCAAACTTTGCATACATCAAGCTGCCAACTGTTGATGAATAAGGGACCCTGGACATGTATTCTATCTCCTCCCATGTCTTGGGACACATTTCCTTAGTTAATTTGAAATGGATGGCCAAAGGTGTATAACTAGTTTTTCATGCGTTCTAAACCTCTCAACACCTTCTCTATGTACTCACCCATGAGACAATATCAATTTGTGATTTTACCATCTCTTGTTATTCTCATACCAAAGGATTTTTGTACACAGCACCCAAATCCTTCGCCATAAATGGGTCTTAATTTCTTCTTGAGCACATTTTATATCCACGCATATTAGACCCTACAACAAGCATGTCATCACATACAATAGCAAGAGATAATATAGCTTCCATTTTCTAGCCCAAAATAAACCTCAGTGATTAGAATGACATCTATAACCTTGTTATGTCATAAATATGTCAAACTTCAAATACCTTTGCCTTGGAGCTTGCTTTAGGCCATACACAAACTCTTCTTCAACTTGCATATCAAGTTCTCCTTCCCTTTGACCTCATACCCTTGTGGCTCTTTGCATATAAATCTCTTCCCCAAATCCCCATGGAAGAGTTGTTTTACATCTAACTATTCAATGCCGTCTTCTACTTCCCATGAGACTTAAAATAGTCCCAATTTAATTCATTTTAACAATGGGAGAAATATTTCATCAAAATCTATACCTTTCTTTTGTGCAAACCCCTTTTACAACAAAGTCTAGCCTTGTGCCTCTTTTTTCCTCCATCTTCTTCCTTCAACTTGTAAATAGCCATTTATTATGATGCTCTCTTTTCTATGACAAGCTGAACCAAGTCCCAAAGTCACGGTTATTTACCAAAGGAATCTGACACCTCTTTCATGCCTTGCTCCCACTTCTTTTTGAATTGTCTGCACATTGCCTCTTCATAGCATTTTGGTTTACCAAAATCAGTGAACAATAAATAATACAATGAAGGGAGAGTATCGTTGAAGTCTACTTAGCCTGGTAGATCTCTAACAACACTTGTAGGAGTTACCAAGGAATCCATTTCCTCTTTCATGCCTTGCTCCCACTTCTTTTTGGTGTCTACCTGCATTGCCTCTTCATAACATTTTGGTTCACCAAAATCAATGAACAATAAATAATACAATGAAGGAGAGTATCGTTCAGGGGGTCTACTTAACCTGGTAGATCTCTAACAACACTTGTAGGATTTTGAGGTACCTATTTCTCCTCTTGTTGTATATTTTGATTTTCTGGTACCTTTAGAATTTATTTTTCAGTGATCTCATCAAGCACTTTGTATTCTGGTTTTCTTTTTCTTGTATCTTTCACTACAGTTGATCTTTGTACATGACCTTCTCATTGAATATGACATCTCTACTCCTAATGATTTTGTGATTTTCATAATCCCATAAGCAATAACCAAAATCATTAACAGAGTATCCAATAAAGGTACACTTCTTGGATTTTACTTTAAGCTTTGTTCTATTCTTTATCAATATGGACAAATGCTTCACAACCAAAAGTCTTAAAAAAAATAGCTTACCTTTTTACCTGTCCATTCCTCCTTAGGAATTCCACCATCCAGAAAGCTTGAAGGTCCTCTGTTTATTAAGTAAACAACAATATCTATATCATTTGCCCAAAACTGTAAGGGCAAACCAACATGCAATCTCATACTCCTTGCACACTCCATGATTATCCTGTTCATCCTTTCTGACACACCATTTTCTTGTGGTGTTCCTGGAACTGTCTTCTCTCTACGAATCCCACGGTATGAATAATAATAATCAAACTCCTTGGTGCAATATTCACCCCCATTGTTTGATATGATACACTTCAACCTTTTTGCTATCTCATTCTCAACCAAAGCTTTTGATTTCTTAAAAGTATCAAAAACATCATATTTTTGTTGAATGCAATAAACCCAAGTTTTTCTAGTTGCATCATCAATAAAAATAACATAATAATGAGATCCACCAAGAGATTATACCCGAGTTGGTCCCCATACATCTGTATGCACAAGATCTAACCTTTCACACTTCTTTTCTTTTCCGACTCTGAGAAATCTGACTCTCTTCTGTTTTCCATAAACACAATGCTCACAGAAATCCAAATCAATTTGTTTAATATCTGGCAACAACATTCTTTTGTGAAGTATCTCCATCCCCTTCTCACTCATGTGTCCAAGCCTATGATGCCACAGTGTTGTATCCACTCATGTAGAAGTTAAAGAGATAGAAGATTCAATATTAGCAGTACATAAATACAATGTACCTACCTTCTCTCATTTTGCTATCACCAATGATCCTTTGGTGTCCTTCCACATCTTATCTGTAAATATGGATATACAACCTTCACTTTCCAACTGCCCTGTTGAAATTATATTTTTCCTTAGATGTGGAACATGTCTTACCTCTTTCAACAACCATTGGTTTCCATTCCTTTGCTTTATTTTTACCTTTCCCATTCCAATAATTTTGCATGGTGCATCATCACCCAAATGAACTTTCCAAAATCACCTTGAACATAATCTAGAAAATGTTCCCTATGGGATGTGGCATGAAATGAAGCCCCTGAATCTACTACCCAAGACTCATAAATATTATCTACAGAAAGAATCAAAGAATCTTGTAACACATCACGTGTTACATTTGCTTCCTGATTTTTCTCCTATTGTCCATCTCTTTGTTTCTTTGGAGCTCTGCAATCTTTCTTCAGATGTCCTTTCTTCCCAAAATTCCAGCACTCTATCTTTCCAAATCTGGATTTGGATCTGCCCTTCCTAGAATTCTCACGGTCCGCTGAGCCCTTTCCTCTATCCCTTTGTCTTCCCATGTTCTCCATGTTTAACGCATTACCTGATGTCTCACTTGTGTTTTTCCGTCGTATTTCCTCAACGAGGATAACACCAACAACATCATCAAATTTTAAAGTGTTTGAACTAGAGACAGAGTCACTTACAACCATGACCAAGCCATTCCAACTTTCTGGCAATGAGCACAAGATTAGAAGAGCCCTGACCTCATCATCGAAGTCCACTTTTACATAACTTAGTGGATTACTAACCGTATTAAATTCATTTAAATGATCTGCAACAGACCCACCTTATGGCATCTTCATATTAAATAATCTCTTCATTAGAAATACCTTATTAGACGCTGAGGGCTTTTCATACAGTTTATCCAATGCGTCCATCAACTCCTTCTTTGTCTTTTCTTTCGAAATATTGAAAGCTGCTGACACTGCCAGGCTCAGCCGTATCGTTCCTGGTGCCTTTCTATCAAGAACCTCCCATTCTACATCCTTCATGGCCGTCGACTTATTTGTTATTCCACCCAATGGTAGGAATAGATCCTTCTGATATAAATAATCTTCCATCTGCATCTTCCATAACTGGTAGTTTGGCTGTTAAATTTCTCGACCCTAAACTTTCCATCTTCTGCCATTGCTCCCACTCGAACCAGAAACCCTCTTTTCCTGTGAGTTGCCTTTCGCTCTGATACCAGTTGTTAGAAAAACAATATCGTGGAGCAATAAAATAAAACAAATGTGGAAATAAAACACAGAAGATACACAATACAATAGAGACACAAAGATACGTGATTCACCCAGTGTGGGCTACGTCCACCAGAGAAATTTCCAAATCCTTCCTTTATTATTATCCAACAAATGAAGGGATACAACCTACAACAAACCCGCTGTAACTTCCTCTTCTTTCTCTCACAATCTCCTCACTAAGAATACAATTTTCGCTATCATACATAGTCACAATACATTTCCCTCGTAAAAGAGGGTTGCCTTCTAGGGAAAAAAACCCTAACATAACTTCTATCATCAGATCTGCGACCTTATAATGAACGGTCCAGATTTACTATGAAATTATAATATACATTTACAAGGCAAATTTTCCTTCGGGGGCTTCACCCCCGAACCTCGTAGGGGGGGTAACCCCTCTCTGCACTCCCCCACGTAGAGGAGTGTAAATTCTTCCAGGGTGTAAAGTCTTCCTGGGGTATAAACACGACTGAAAACAAAGGTCTATGAATCAGGAAGATAATCAGACCACACAACCAACAACTCCCTCTCGAGCTTGGCATTGCTTCTTTCATTGTTGGCTCTAGAACAATAGTCTGGTATCTTCATTTTGGGTGTCGACGGTATATTTTATTCCCACCACGACGCGTTAGTGAGGAAGATCCAAACGAGGCAAGAGTTATCATATTCCTCCTGGTTGAAATGCCACTGGTTTTGAAGGGGTTAATATTGGAAGTAAGCATCATAAGTCGAGAAATTCTCCCCAAGCCTCAATTTCCACCAGCTAGCAAAGCAATGAGAACTCCGCCAATGGTTGGGGATGCAAGATAGAATGGTTTGATCAAACATCTAAATATTTGGGCTTCATTCCCAGTTCATTTCTGGGCTCACCCTCTTCCTCCAGAACCCCTCATTCAACTCTGGAAGGTTCAAAGAGACATGTGGGGGACCACTCATCTGGTTCACTCATATCCTCTTCCAACGCAAACAATTAACAAGTTTTTGATGCCTTGATCATTCTCCAACAATTGATTTTCGAAGTCCATAGTGAGGTAGTTGACCTCAAGTACAAAATTGAGCTTTTGGATCATCGTGTTTCCATGCTTATGGAAATGAGAGACAATCGAAGTGCTCAACAACCAGAGAACGACTTGTCAGCTTAGGATGCAACACATTTGCAAAGACCCATCCTTCTACATGTGGGTTTCCATGATGATTTATTGATTAAAGGCCAGGTTAAAATTTTTTGTTTAGATGTTTTGTTTTCTATGGTTAGGATATCATTCCACTTTTGTAGTTATGGCCATTTCTCTGGCCTCGATTTTACTCTCCACCCGTGCTACTGGTTTAATATTTTTTGGCCTTGTGAGGAAAACTAAACTTGACATTGAACTGGTGCTGAGTTGGTTTCCTTTTTTGGCAACTCAAGCCCCAACAAAAACTTGTATGCTGAACATTGTTTTTTGTAGTAGGTAATTTATAGAAACTTACTTACAAAAAAAACGAAACGAATACTGAAGTTGTCAAGATGGTTGGAATGTTTGAATTGAAGAAGATCCATCGTAAAGGCACAAAATGAAAAAAACTCCGACAATGATCAATGCAAATTCTCCAAGCATAAGAAGATGCAACATAAAACGCTGGTCAAGTGCTTCTTGATAGAGAGGCAACACCATCAACGTATACCATCAAGAAGTTCCATCAAGATGAGAAATGACTCTAGAGGAGTAAAATGCTGGTATATATAGTAGTGGTCTTGTAGAATATGCATCTCAACTCTCAATGAAATCCATGTATAAGATGCCTTTAAACATCAATGAAGGTGCCACAAAGACCGATCGTTAATCCACCCAAAAGGAATATCCACTACAAGGGGAACACCTTATTGCAGAGCTTTTTAGTGTTACAAAATTTGAATTTTTTTTCAAAAAAACCTCCACTACAACCTCCTTTATTTGTTGCAGAGGTTTTAGTGGAGGTTTTAATAGATGTTCCATATAACTAAAAAAAATTGGTTAAGCGAAGGTTGTAGCAAATGTATCTTTTATTTTTTATTTTATTTTAATTTTCATTTTTATTTTTTCGGTGCTTTTATTGTCAAAACACACTGGTGCGCCATTAAATAAAATGCTCTGAGGTGTACCAAAACATAAAACACACCATAACGACCTTACATCAAATGCCCTGGAATGTACATAAAACCAAAAAAGCATCAGTGCGCCATTACATAAATTCCCAGTGCGAACATAAAAAAAAAAAAACACATCGGGCACCATTACATGAAAATGCCCTGGTGCGTATATCAGATGAAAATGCGTCGGTTCACCATTACATTATTTACCCAGTGTTTACATATGAAACAAATGCATCGGGATGATTATGGTTAATATGCCCAAGATTCCCATTTTGTTGTATGCAACTCCGGTGCACATGTATTTTACGTTTGTTCTGATGCTTTTATAATTCATATGTTACAATGCATATACTAAATATAACGCCTTGGGGTGCTTGTATTTTTTTTTTCCACAGAAAAAATTTGTAATTTCATTAAATTGGTACAAAATTACATTCATAGATATATATTGGCTAGGGAGGATAGCCACATATATATTGCCTTGATGCAATCACTTCCATATCTGGAAGTTTCAACAAAAACAAAAAAAGAATAACAGTCTTGATATAAATCTGTACACCTTTCGATCCATATTTCACATACTCTGTCACTGGTTCACATATCATATACATTAAACAAGAGCATGATTTATATATCATTTTACAAAAATATTAGACTTGGTGTTCCAAAAAGAGATGAATCTCTCCTAAAGTAGACCGTCCTGAAAAGATCTGTGATAATCAAAATTGTCCCCTGTTGTATGTTCCGTGATGTGCCATCTGCCATACTCTACCTGCGAGGCTTCTTTGGAAATCCTATCAACCATTTTGTTCTGTTCCTTGTAGATATGAGAGAAAGAAATAGTGTCAAAGGTAGTGATAATCCTCAGAACTTCCTCGAGAATAGGCAAAAGATGAGCACTATGACAATTTTGATTTCAGTTCACCCAGTTGATGATTAATAAGGAGTCCCTAAAGACCTGCATTGTTTTGCATCCTTTGTCCACAACAAATAAAAGTAATAGTTTTAAGGCCATAATCTCAGAGTAGTTGTTTGTACCAGCCCCCAACCCGCCCTGATATGAAAAAATGATGTGCAGATAAGTGTAGACATCCCCCCTCCATAGAGTAAGTGATCTCCTGAAGCTTCCCTGTCAAAGAAATCTCAAGGCCGTCCTCTGTCAATTTGTTCCACCTGAACCCCTTGAGCATTGCCCAAACCCTTTCTCACCACCAGTTTTAGAAGAGCAAGGATGCCCAAGCAGTTAATGGCCACACGAAGTGGCGACTATGGCTCATCCCGAAATAGTGTGGAGTTCTGAGCTAGCCGAATCCCCCATGCAACAATGAGGGGGAAAGCCTTAATATCTTGAGGGGTCCTCGGTGAGAGCCATACCATCAAAGCTTCTTTAAAGGATGCGCCATTCCAGGCACCAATGGCGGAGTTCGATTTAGTTGCTTCCGCCCATACTGAAGTGGTAAAAGGGCATCGCATAAAGAGATGGTCAATCGATTCCTCCTGATCTTTACATGGCGAACACCGTCTTGGGCCATTGAATTATCTCTTCTGTAGGTTTTCCCGCGTTGGAATTTGTTCTCAAGAATTGTCCATGCCAAGATTTTTCCTTTAGTTGGGCATCTTTGTTTCCAGATTTTTCTCCACCACCACTTTTCGTCTTGTTGCAAGAGATCGATGTTTAACTGAACATAACCAGCTTTTGGGGTATATACCCCGCCTGGATCCCCATCCCAAAGGATTTTATCCTCCCGCTTGGTCAGTCGAATATTTGCTCTCCTGAGAGCACAGATATATCGATCCCAAGTTATTACTTCATCGCCTACTAAACCTAGTGTTCTCCCATCTCTCCAACCTTGATGCCAAAGAGTTGTGGTAAGAGGGTCCCCAACCTGAGCTAGATAGAAATATCCCCCTTGATCCAAGGTTGAGCAAAGATCAACATGAAGTATGTGCTCTCTAATGCATCCTATCCAGGGGTCGCGTCCAATTCTGAGCAAAGATTCAGACCCAACCTTCCAGGCTAATCCATTTCCAACCACTTCAAATTCATTTTGTACCGCCTTCCACATTATTGAGATTCCTGACGTTCGAGGGCTAGGGAGCCTGAGCCATTCCAACAAAGAGAGTGGAGCCACACACTTCTGAAGGACTACTCTGGTCCAAAGATTTTTTGTGGAAATCAGTCTCCACACCGATTTTGCTGCTAATGCTTTGGAAAACAAGAAAATATTATTTAACCCCCAGCCCCCTAGAGCCTTTGGTTTGGAAATTCTCTCCTAGCGGACCCAAGGCATCACCCAATTTTCTGACTTTCCCCTCAATAGATAAGAAAAGGACAATTTTCTAGCTTTTTCCAAAATGCCCTTTGGATTCCAACAGAGAGACATCCAGTAAATTTGGATTGCCTCCAGTACTGACTTGATCAATACTAATCTCCCTACCCTTGACAACCATTTATTACTCCAAACCTTCAGTCTTTTTTCAAATTTTTCCAAAAGCCACATCCAGTCGGTCTTCTAATAATCATTGGGTTTTAAGTGAAATCCAAGATATTTGAGCCCATCGTCCAAACCTTGCAATTGAAAGGGGAGCTGATGGAAGAATTGTTGAATAACGTCGGCCTCAACCAGAGAAAAAAGAATATTGGATTTTTGTTCATTAACCCGCATACCAGTTTCAATTTTGAACAGAGTTAGACCCTCGGTCAAGATGTGAGCTTCTCACTTCGAGCCATCACAAAATATTAGGATATCGTCAACAAATAGCAAGTGAGTGATGGCCAACCTGTTATATATTTTTATACCTATGAATCTCCCAACCAATTTTGCCCCTACCAGGAAATGATTGAGTCCTTCGACTACTAAGAGGAAAAGTAAAGGAGATAGAGGGCAACCTTGACACAATTCTCTTTCCGCTTGAAAAAAAGCAGATGATGAACCATTGAGAAGAATGGAGAAGGAAACTGAGCTCATACACCCCATCACCTAGTTGGCAAAGTATAGTTCGAAACCCAAGTGAATCAAAAGCATTCTTAGGTACAACCAGTTTACCCGATCGAAAGCTTTGGATAAGTCGATTTTCACCACAACACCTTTGATCTTCCTCAGTTTAATATTGTGAAGGCCTTCTTGTGCTACTCCAATGGCCTCATGTATCTGTCTACCTTCCAAGAAACCAAATTGTTCACAGGAAATGTGTTTAGAAAGGATCACCTTTAACCTTCTACTGATTATCTTTGAAATTATCTTATACAGACAATTACATAATGAAATAGGCCGAAAGTCTTCAAAGGAAGAGGGATTATCTGTCTTTGGAATGAGTGCTAATAAGGTAGCGTTAATTGGATTATGAATGTGACTGTTCACCCTTTATTCCTCTACCACCTTCAGGATATCAGGTCCAAGGACATTTAAACATCCCAAATAGAATTTGATAAGCCAACCATCAGGCCCGAGGATTTTCCCTTTTTGAAAGGAGTGAAGAACTTCCAGTAGTTCCTTTTTAGAAACATGAGCCATTAAAGGCCCTACTTCATCCTCCTCAACAAAACGAGGGAATAACCAAGCCACCTGTACAATTTCTACAATAGACGAACCCTCATGCGCTTTAAATAGATCCTTGAAATGTTCAGTGCCCAATTCGGCCAGTTCTTCGAAGGAAGTTAACTCCTCCCCATTTCGATCCCTTAAACCCCAAATAGTATTATCCATTTTCTGACCTTTGGCAAAGGCTTGAAAAAATTTAGTGTTCTCATCTCCGCAAGAGAGCCATAGTGCTAGACTCTTTAGCCTCCAAAGTGTTTATTTTTCTTCCAGTAAAACCCTTCTCCTTTTCTCCAAACCAAACAAAAGATCTTTGGCTTCTTGACTAGAGAACCCCTTGCCTACCCCATCCTAGAGCTTTGACAACGTAGATACGATGTCTCTCAACTCTCGTTCATCCTTGAGATTTTTCTCCCTGTCCCTACCTTTAGTCGCTTGTTTCAATCTTTTGAGGTTCTCAACAATCTGGACCGCTGCAGGCACCTGAGTTCCTTCCATTATTGGCACCCACACCCCCCTTACTACATCTTGAAAGGATGGATTCGAGAGCCAGCCTTCAAAAAATTTAAAAGGGCTCGACACCCTCATATTTTTGTCCCTGAGGTCTATCAGGATCGAAAAATGGTTGGATTCCCCTCCAAAAGCTACCCACTGGCGAACCAAATCAAAGGAATCCAGGAACTCGTCAGCCAGGAGAAATCTGTTCAGATGCTTAGCTACCCGGTCATCCCCAACCCTTCGGTTGCACCAAGTGGGGGCTAGTTTTTAAGGCTCAACATCCACCAAACCCACCTGGTCCATGAAATTTAGAAAGAAGTTGGTTAGGGGGTCCGGGCCATCCTGAAGACCCCACACCTCTAAGGCCCCTAGAGAGAAATTGAGGTCTCCGCCAAGTATAAGATTCTTATCCTTGATCTACTCGTAGTCAGCTAAAAAATTCTAGTAACACTGACATTCTTGATAAGGCCCATAGACATCGATAATTGTTAAGCTACGCCCCAGGTCGATAGAAAAAAACATCAGACCAATACCTGAAGCAAAACCCCAGACACTTTCCAGATTGCAGTTCTTCTTCTTCCTCCTAGTGGCCAGGCCCCCCAAACGACCCCTGGCATCCACTTCTGCAAACATCCAACCCGAGAATAAGGATTCCAGAGCCTTTACCACTGTAGCACTATCCCCCAAAGTTTCTTATAGAAGAATGACCTCCAACGAGTTTAGTTCCACCGGCCTTCGAAGAGACGATTTTTTCGATGGGTTCACCAACCCCCGGTAGTTGAAAGAAATAACCCTCATGAGGTAACTCCCTCCCAGGGATTATTTTCTCTAATTGCCCCAAAAATAGAATATTTCCTACCCGTAGCCAAATCAATTATGGCCCAATCTTATGCTAAGAGTAGGTGTGGTTTCTGACCCCTTCCTTTACCCACAGAGAAAGAGCGAGGCAAAGGTCCCAAACCACGTCCATTTGACGCCTATAAACTAACCTCCAAGATTTCCCCTTGACCACCGACCTACTCCTAAGATGATAACAAACCTTGCAATCTTTTGAAGAAGAGTCAGTTGAGGTAGAGGGAGTGGCTAAGGAGGAGGAGAGAGTGGAAGAGGGCGCCTCGACGAAAGGAGTTGGGGAAGAAGAGCACGAGGGAAGGTCAATACCGGGAATTGTAACCCCGTCTGCTTGAAAGGAAAACTGACTCGGAAGAGGCAAAACCACAGTCGACTTATGCCCCCCCCCCCTTCTCCCCAAGTTCAAAGAAGGCATGACCAAAGAAGGAGAGAAAACAAAACCACTAAAGGAAAAGGGGAAGGAGAGAGAGATCAAACTGGCCGCAGAGTTTCCCTTCCCACCCCTAATCAAAGGAGAAACCACGACTTTCCCAGTCAAACCATCAAATTCCACAGTTGTAAAAGGAGAAGAAGCAATTAAAGTGACATCCAGTAAGGACTTACACGAAAGGTCTTGCTCACGGCGAAGAATGTTCTCCAGAGTAGGCGAAATTTTTGTCCCTGCAGCAAGTGGCACGACTGTTCCTCCTCCCAAGTTACCCAAACTGCTTGAGCGTGATCCTTTTGAAACCTTGTCTGTAGAGGGAGGCTTCAAACTCCCCTTATTCGCATCGACGTCCAATTGTACTTCCAAAGTCTTTCTCGGGGGGGGGGAAGAGGGTGTGCCTGAGCGTTTGGCTTTCCGGCTGCTCCCTTTGAAAGGCAAGGGGAAATATGCAATTCCATGCCCATATACGTGGCAACGATGACACCGGAAGGGGATCCCTTCACAATCCAGCGTCTGGACAAACGTCTCGGCCACCGAATCAATCGTAATCTCTTGTAGTAATCCTTGTCTCAGATTAATCATGACCAAAATGCAGGCCACTGACATATACCCCGTATTTTTGAAGGACATATCCACTTCTAAAAAAAACCCCAACAAATTGCCAATGGCTGCAAAGCGATGTGTGTTCTAGTACTGCATTGGGAGCCCCAGGAGCCTGACCCAGATGGGTTCTTCATCGATCCTTTCCTTCTTTACGTCAAAATAAGGGGTCCAACATTTAAGGATAGTGGGGGTGTCTACCATGCTCCAAGCCTTCTTTAACACCCAAAAAATATCCTCCGTGGAGGAGAAGATGATGGCAAACCAACCTTTGGTGAGTAAGCGGATGTGTGGCATCTTAGTGATCTCTGGTAACCAGATTTTGGTTACCCAATCCTTCAGAAAGGCCATGCCTGACTTCTTGCCCCTAACCCTTCCAACAATGACCCGTTATGGGAATTCCACTACCCTGTCCATGTCGATATCCTCCCCAAAAACAAGACATTCGGTGCAAGGCCTATCACGAGCACATCTAATGGATTTTGGTGAAGAATTTAGACATCCCTCTGCGCTTTTCAAGCCCTTTGGCGGTTGCTCCGCCCTCAGAGAGTCTCTGGATGGTAATGCCCCCCGCTTTTCAGGAAAAGTACTCGCTGGAACTACAGAAACACCCCCGCTAGAGGAGACCCCAGCTCCTTTTCCGCCACCCAGATCGACGTCCACCAAAAAGTCGAACGACGAGAAGATCGGAGGAGAGTTGAAACCATCTAAGATCGAGGTTGATCCTCCTAAAGCTGCCTCCTGCAAAAAATATGAGAGTGGGACACTAAGTCCAGAGGTGGTCTCCCCCGTAGAAAACCCCAGGCCCCCGACAAAACCCCCTACCGACACGGGGAAGCACATGTAATCTTCTCCCCAACCCTCAGAGAAATCTGGACCTCCTGAGAAGATCAACTCACCCACCGAGGAGAAAACTGGACCTGTCACCTCTGTCAGTGTTTCTCCCGAGACCACACCCGTCGCACTCAAGGGTATCCCCGACTCTCTGACCTCCAACCCTAGAATCCCATCCTCAATCATCCCCCCTGCCCCACCTGTCGCCTTCCAAGCTTCAAAAAGTTCGCACCGTTCCACGACCACTAAGAAAGATGTTGAGTGCCCCACACCTTCTGGGTTGTTGGGGCTGCCCCCCTCCAACGCCGACGCCATAGACGATCATTGTCCTGGCTAATCACCCCGGGGACATGCCACTAAACCCTTGCCATAGCTTGAGAATTCCGCCTCCCTATTAGAAAAACAAACCCAAACCCTCCAAAGTCGCTCCATCTGATCGATATCTTGTTTTTGTGGTGCTTGTATTATTAAACACACGGGTGCATTTAAGTTTTTTAAAGCATAGGTGTTGTTATTATATTTAAATAACTGATGCGTATTTATCACATGCCCACCGTATAATTTGAAAATGATATATTATCGCACATTTTATGCATCGATGATTCCATATACTTAATATGTACTTGTGCTTTCGTATTCTTAATATGCACTGATGCGTATAACCCCTTAAAAACCATCGATGCCTATATTATTTCAGGCACCATTCTATGAGTTCAAAAGAATGCACCGATATGTATATTAATTATCTGCAATAGTGGAAATCATTCACATATTAATTAATCAATTATTTGCAACAGTGGAAATCATTCACATATTAATTAATCAACAATGCAACATTTTACAACAATTGACAGTGCAATAAAATAACAAATCCATTTTATTATATATATGAATAAGAGACCCATGATCATATAAAATGGGACAACATAAAAGTCCACAATAATCAAAATGGAACCAATATGTAATTGTTACAGTTATTGGTAACATGTCCTCATGCAATTGGGGCATTATGTCCACTAAATTAAACAAAAATATCCTTGATTTTTACGGATCGATATTACAAAAGTGCATACAACTTGCAGTAACATTCAATTATATTGATTGCCATTCATCACTTGAACTGTTGTCATTGCTCGAGTTGTGCACATCCTTCATTTCTTGATCAATTGTAGGAAATATTGTACTTTGGTTTTCTTAATGAATGTTTTCTTGCTCGACTTCTCATTGACGTTTCAACTGCTCTTGTTCCATCTACAAACATAGAAATAAAGCGTAATAAGTAAATCTACTTTTATAATATAGTATACTATACATGATTACGTAAATAAAAAAGTGTACCAAATCAATGATTGATTCATAAACCATACACATCATTTTGAAACCTTGCCTCATGGCGGTTATCACAAGATTTTCCACTGGCTCCTCTCCATACTTTATTTCTTGCATGTTTAATACACCATGACAAAGCATAGTCGATATAATTAATATAAATGTCTCTTCTTGTTCCATTAATTATAAAACAAGGGAAGTTAAACAACATAGCTACTTACAAATTGTTCAATTAAACCTCGATACTTCAACATATAATCACAACCCTTAGTTAACCCAATGTTGATCAATTGTATGGTTGGATATTCTTTGTATGTTAGCACCTATTAGTAGACATCCATGGATCAGTGTAAATTAATTATTCAAATATAAAGATCACAACAAATATGAAAACCTCAGTAATGTCGAAAACGTAAGTACTCACAAACTTTGCGATCAACCCTTTTTTTCCTTGTCGTCCTGTCTTATGTGCTGAGTAGGTTTCATTTTGTTTTCCTTTTTGCAACAAAACAATTGAAAATCAGTATTTAATATGATATATAAATTCAATGTACATAAAAGAATAAATGAATGATCACATATCTTTGAAGCACGTTGTTGTTGGGATGCATCCTCCTGTGATGCAATTATGTTCATTTCTTTTACCATCTCCTTGTACACTCTTTTGGACATCTCTACCGCCATGCATTGGATTTCCCCTCGTTTGTTGCTTGGAATTTTCATAATCTTCTTGAAAAATGAAAAAGCACAATAATGTTTTCTTAAATGGACATGAAAGTAAATATAGCAAAACAAATTAATTTGGTAATTATTGGAACATATTATAGAAAAACATGTTTAGTAATAATACCTTTTATATGATTGTTTTTGTTATTGTAAGCTTTTACTATTGCAAGTTTCACGTGTCTCATTGACCATGGCTTCAGAAACACTTTCTGTAGTATACGTATAACCTGATTCTTGGAGTCACTAGATTGTTTTTTGTATTGTAAGTGGAAATGACGTTTATATGCTCTTTCCACTATATCCCTCAAAGCTCTGTAAAACATTTTGCCCCTCTCATAAACTTCAAGCACCACTCCAGATGAATTGATGACCAAGCCATCATCATCATTTACATCCTTAACAATTTTTGTCCTCTTAGGATAAGATTCCATTCCCTTGCTATTGATCGTTGCATAACATTAAAAAAAGGTGAAATCGAGTGTTTAAAACTTGTTGGTAATTAATGTTAAAAAATTCAATTTTAGTAAAAGTCAAAGAAAAACTTAACGTTGATTACCTTTTGATCCACTTGTTTCCTCTCTTTGCAACATTTCCATAAAGATTTTACACTCTTTTACACTCATATTGCGAACAATATTATCAAGTTTTTTCTCTGTATGACAAACATTAACCATTACACATCATTGATTTAAACTTACAAGTATTTCAAATTATATATTAACTTTTTAATAAAACTTAAATAATTTCCCTGCCTCTCTTCTTGGGATGAGCTACAATCACGCTCGTTGCAATAAGATGTTTTATTTGAACTTCTATCAACCATATTGTATAAAAAAAATGAGGAATAATAAAAAATAGAAATTATGAATATTTAATATAGTCTATTATCTCGGTGCACTTCATTAAACAAAACACACCAGGGTGTCAAACATTTACTCGCACAAACATGTACTATTAGTCATTGCACACCGCTAACCCGTACGCATATGATACAAAATCAATATTGTTTATTTTTTTTGACCAATCGATGCTTTACATAGATATATGCACCCCAGTGCGCTTGTCTATAAAGTGAGCACCAAGGCGATTTTCGTGTACAATGCGCAATGAAGTGTTTTTCCTGTACAATGCACATCACACATCGTCGAAAATATTTTAAAAAAAATCGTTGACAACGATAGAGTTGACAGGGTTTGGGATACGATGTTGGTACCATTGCAATGAATACCAAGCATCCCATATGCAACTAAATAAACCCTATAAAAATCTATTGCTTAAAAAAATAAACCATAAAAAATCTATTGCTTATAAAAATAAACCCTATAAAAATCTATTACTTAAAAAAGAGGGGAACAATAAAAAACAACAAGAAAGGTACAACTTTCAATATCAAAGGTAACTATGAAACACTTATATATATTTTAACATACATTGAAAATAGTTTGAATCAAATAGGGAAATATTGAAATGATTAATAGAATGAAATCACATACCTGAAATTTATTTTCTGCAAATTTGTATGTACCCTACGGATCCCTTCCAATTTTGTCTCTTCAAAAAAATCTAGCTACTCCAAATTCTTTCGTGGTAAATCTCTCTTCCACAAATCTTCCCTCTAAAATCTGCCAAAAAAATGAACTAATGAATAATGTTTTCATTTATAAACAAATATGTTTTGAAAAATGAAATTTCCTCTCTTTTTTCGGTGTGTTTTTAATTAGTATGCAAACACACTTATTAAAATATATATTTTAAACATTAAGTTTGTAACCAAATCGGTGCGTCTCACCGAATAATGCACCCCGGTGTGTATATAGTAAAGAACGCACCGATACCAATTTTATCGATAGAATAGAAATGCAAACCTCCGCTATTAAAATTTACGAATGTTTTGGTTTCC
>SNQJ01S0102875.1:19835-30537 GCA_010110895.2 Picea sitchensis
TACACAACCCTAGGATGCCACATGGGAACCAATAGAGATCCTTCAACAACTGCCTCATCTCTAATCTTGAGGACATTGTTTCTTTATAAGTGGGAGGGAATGTCATGGTCCTACCCTAACCCCTTAAGTGTATTGATAGGTTTCTATGTATTGAGTCCATCTATATTTAATAACAAACATGTAGTATATATAGTGTGAAAGAAATAATTGTAAAATGACTTACTATAAGTTTCCTCTTACGAGAAAGTTCCTAGGAGGTTAAATAGAAACTATATAAAGAAGTAGAAGAAAAGTAATGAGATGTAGTGTGAAGGATATTATAATTTAAGCTATGCTTGGTTGGAGGTTTCCCCCTCGAAGAGGCGAGAGATAATTTATTTCATCAATAAATTATTACTATTTTTGGTATTTTAGTTATTCTACAATTTCCTATATATGTTATAATCTATCATTTCCACTCTAAATTTTGCTATAATTTGTCATTTTTCTCTGAATCTTCTACTTTTCTAATAATGAACACTACATTGTCCCTCTAAGTATTCATATCAAATCTTCTCATCCTACACTTACCTTCATAATATCCATTTTTTGTAGAATAATGACATTGAATATGGGATTTACCAAAATTCCAATTACTTTCATCAAAGTTTCCACTCCTTTCTATGCATCAACCCATTCCAGTTCTTCTTCCTATGCCTCTATATCCCCCTCTACCTTAGCTTCTATATGATGAATATTATCACCAAAAGGGGTGCTATGTTATCTTGTTTTTTTAATCTTCAATGCTGACTTGTGATTCAAATGCATGTTTAAGACAAGTGTGAGCTACAAACATATTCATTCATTGCTCATGTAATTGAAGTCATCCCATGAACCCTTCAACAAAAAGTAATTTCAAATATTTGAACTTCAAAATCATAACTCAATAAAATATAGGAGTCATACTTCTTAATGTTTTCTCTACTATATTGTAACTTGCCAATGTGTCTCCATGAAACATCATTGGATTTACAATCCTCGTCCATCATTTTCAAGGAGTCACTACCAACCATTCACACTAATGTTTTTGAAATATGGATAAAGTTAACGAAGTTATTTTCGGTATCTTGAAAATACTAAGGCCATGAACAATAATGTTGGACACACTGACCACACTTAGAGGGGGGTGAATGAGTGTGGGGATATTTTCCCAAAACTTCTCGATCACAAACTCCTTAGTTAGCAGTCATCATTTACTCATTAATTATTACTGTCATTTATAACCAGTTAAATGTGAACGTGAATCAACAACATATAGAGTTGGACTCCAAAATCATAACTCAGTCAAATAGTTGGACTCCAAGATCATAACTCAATAAAATATAGGAGTCGTACTTCTTAATGTTTTCTCTACTATATTGTAGCTTGTCAATGTGTCTCCATGAAACATCATTGGATTTACAATCCTCGTCCATCATTTTTGAGGAGTCACTACCAACCATGCACGCTAATGTTTTTGAAATATGGATAAAGTTAACCAAGTTATTTTCGGTATCTTGAACATACTAAGGCCATGAACAATAATGTTGGACACACATACCAGACTTAGAGGGGGGTGAATGAGTGTGGGGCTCTTTTCCCAAAACTTCCCAATCACAAACTCCTTAGTTAGCAATCACCATTTACTCATTAATTATTACTATCATTTATAACCAATTAAATGTGAACGTGCATCAACAACATATATCAGCAACATATATCATCAATAATTGATCACCACAAGGAACACAAAGAACACAAGATGTATGTACTATTTTCTTTTTATTACGGACTAGAAGCCTTAGGTTATCAGTAAGAACTAAATAGAGTACAAATCTACAAGAGCACCAGCTCTATAATGCAAGACTCAACTTACAAAAATCAACAACAACTGAGAAGAGGAATCAATCCTCAAAAGATACCCATCTGTCAATAGGTATGCGACGTGGCAGTAGTGCATCACACGTATGTATGTGCCCCACCATTAGTACAGCTCGTGTACGTACGTGATCCAAGTGGATATTGGTGGCCATCCGCCTATTTCGCTTGGACCCACACCATTGTTTCTTTTGGTTTTTCAGTTTCCTTAATTGTAGCACAATTTACTATTTTTAGTAGTTTTTTGGGTCCTAAACTTCTGGAGCCATTTTGAGGCCCTAAACGACGTTTTTTGGGCATGAATGCTCTGGCGAATATGAATTTGTTCTTGATTTGATATTCTCTATTAACAATGTAGTCCTTAGATAGATATTTCTAACAATGTATCATGTGCGTCAAACGGAGATAGTATGCCAAAGTTACGACCCCAGGAAATTGATGTACCAATTTACCCCAATGGGGCCCATATTCTGGCGTTTCATCTCCTAATGTTAGGTTTTTGGATGTTTAGGGTTTTTCATTGTTTATAAATAATATATAGGCCTTTGAGCCTCATTGTAACACATAGTTCATAGGCCAGTAGCCGCCACATCTCTTCTCAGAGATAAGCTACCAGCGCCCAAGCTATTTTATTTCCATTCTGTTTGTAAACATATTTCAGTCATTTGTTGTTATCGAAATGAAGTTTTTCTTTCGCTGCATATCTACGTTTATGTGTATTTCTGTATTTCATTGTGTTCCTGAATAAATCCAGATCAGTGGTATCAGAGCAGTCTGCTCTTTCTCGATGCTTCTTTGGATGTCCCCAACGAGATCGGGGTATAAGGAGTTAGGGATCGATATGGTTGAATTGTTGCAAGATCAGCCTCGCAAACCTCGATGGCCACCCATGGGGGAAGAAAAGAAAGATGAGGGAGCAATATATCCTATCAAATTATTGCTCGAGGAGGCCCTCGAGAAACTAAGGAACGTGATGATGGACAACTTTGCCCAGATCCTTCAACGGCTACCCACTAGTAGCGCATCTACATCCAACAACCACTCCTTTTAAGGTACAAGTAAACTTTGACATTCCCATATTTGAGGGCCAAATAGATGCATATGGCGTTGATAGATGATTGAATCTGCTAGAAGGGTATTTCTCGGTTCATGACTTTTTCGACCGGGAAAGGATTATTTTTTCACTCCTTAAAGCCACCCCCCATGTCAAGGACTCGTGAGAAACCTACTAGGAGCAACAAAGCGAGGGGGGACCCTCTCTATTCTCGGTCGCACCCACTTGGGATTCTTTCTTAGAATCCAGCAAGGAACAATATTATCACATGGGGAGATATGAGGACAAATACATACAATGGAATACGTTGCGGAAGCAAAGAGACCAAGATGTGCATGAGCTGACGAATCTGTTCCATACCCTAAGCACAAAGTTGGGTATCAAATATTCAGAGAAAAATTTTGTGTTAAATTACCACAGTTGTCTTCATAGATACATTCAGAAGGAAATGGAGTTCCTCAACATCTCTTCACTTGGTGCGACATACCGGTATGCTGCCAAGATTGAGCAGAAGTTCAAATAGAAGAAGCGAGAATTTGGGTCTGCGAATCAGAAGCAAGGGAAAGATACCCCCAAACCACCTAACAAAGGACCAAGCCAAGGCAGGGTGGCCCAAGACAACCCACCAAATCTGCAAGCAAAGAACAACATCATGAATCCAAAAAAGGACACGGGGAAGTGGTGTGAGTTCCATAAGAGCTCCACTTACAACACAAGTGAGTGTCGGGCCAAGCAGTCACTAGTAGCCGAGTTGAAGGATTTTGAATTAGATGCAGGCTCTGACTCTGAATAAGAACTCGACAAGGGGAATGATAGGGGGAAGTATATTATCGATGCAGAGCCCAGTGTCACCATTTCCACCAAGAAGCTCCAGAAGAAGGAACCAGAAGATCTAGAGGAGGTAGAGCGCCTCTTCCATTCCCAGATGTGGGTAAAGGGTTCCCCATTGTAGTTCATTGTCGACAACGGGAGCCAAAAGAACCTCATCTCAGTATAGGTCATGAAATGACTGGGCTTGTGGAAGACAACACACCCACAACCATACACCATCGGGTGGTTGCACCAAGGACGTGACCTCCGCGTAAGCCAACAATGTCGCCTTCCCTACATCATCAAGCCCTTCATGGATGAGGTATTATGTGGCATTGCTCCTCTTGATGTTTCTGATGTATTATTAGGCCAACCATACTTGTGGAAGCGACATGCTGTGCATGAGTCCAGGCCTCATGCTATTATTATTACTTTGGGAAATAATATGTACAGGATACCAAAAATAGCATCGCCTATATCCATCCCTTTGGTTACTGCAAAACAATGTAGTAAGCTCATTTCCAAAACCAGGAAATTTGTTTTCCTGATGATCCACCCTCAGGGAAAGAATAAGACTGTGGCCACGACCTCTAGACAGGGCCCTTTTGCATGACAACAACATATGGATAAGGTCATGGATGAGTACGAGGACATCTTCACCTCCCCCATAGAGGTTCCTCTACACTATCAGTTCAAGCACCCCATCGATCCGAACCCAGGTGCATCGTTTCCCAATGGACCAATCTATCGGCACTCTATTATGGTAAATGACGAAATCAAGAGGCAGATTCAGGAGCTATTGCAGAAAGGTCACATCTGGCCGAGTTCATCACCCTGTGGGAGCCCGATCATGCTGGTGAAGAAGAAGGATGGGAATTGGAGACTCTGCATTGACTATCGAGCACTGAACAAGATCACTATCCGGAATAGGTACCCGATCCCACAGATTGATGAACTTCTGGACCAACTCAATGGGGAGAACTATTTCAGCAAGATCGACTTGAAGTTTGGGTATCACCAGGTACCAATTGAACCCTCTGATGTGGGAAAGACTTCCTTCAAATCCAAGGAGGGCCTTTTCGAATGGCCGGTCATGCCTTTCGGGTTGACGAATGCCCCTGCAACCTTCATGAGACTAATGGATGACATATTGAGACCATTCACCAACTCATTTTTAGTGGTGTACTTGGATGACATTCTGATCTTTAGCCAGACTTGGGAAGAGCACCTCCACCACATCCGACAAGTCCTTCAAACACTGTGGCAACACAAGTTGTGTGCCAATTTGGAGAAGTGAACTTTTGGCATGACCTAGGTTTAGTATCTGGGATACATTATTGATGAGTGGGGGGTGCATGTGGATCTAGCCAAGATCCAATTCATTCGGGATTGGCCATCCCCAACCACCCTAATAGAGCTCCACACCTTTTTGGGTTTTGCCAATTTCTACCGCAAGTTTGTGTTGGGATTCTCTCATATCACTTGGCCCTTGAGTCAAGTCACCAAGGAAGGAGCGAAAGAAAAATTCATTTGGTCTGAATCTCAATAGAAGGCATTCAACGATTTGAAGCATCGTCTCTGTTGTGCACCAGTGCTCACATTAACAGACTTGCAACAACCATTTGAGATCGAGACAGATGCCTCCGACTATGATATTAGGGAAGTCCTTACTCAATAGGGGCATCCAGTGGCGTATCATAGTGAGACACTTTCCAACATAGTCCGAAAGTATCCCACTTATGACAAGGAGATGTATTCCATTGCGCAGGCTTGCCGACAATGGAAGCATTACATTTTGGGAAAGGAAACATTCATCCACATAGACCACCGACCATTGAAGTTCATATAGACACAAGGGAAGTTGCAGAATGATCGCCATCATAAGTGGTTCACATAGCTGAACATTAAGTACAAGAAAGGAAGCACCAATAATGTTGCAGACTGCCTCAGCCGACCCCCTATCATGGTACTAACCATGGTGCTCAACTCTTGTGGGCACAAGACTTCTAATTGGACGCTTCTCTATAAAAGTGATCCAGAATTTGGCCACACATACAATACGCTCTTGGAGGGTAAGAAAGTTCCTAATTTTCACCTCTAGGATGCCCTGCTATGTCACATGGGAAATCTTTGTGTTCCTTCAAGTGAGCATGCCAAGATGATTTGGGAGACGCACTACAATCAGGTCGCTGGGCATTTTGGGGTCGAGAAAACTATGGCAGCACTGCAAAAGTATTTCTATTGGTCGAACCTTCGATAGTATGTCAGGAAGTACATCAGGTCCTGCACTACTTGCGCCATTGCCAAACCGACGATAAAGAAGCAAGGCCTCTATACTTCGCTACCCACCCCTAGTCAACCTTGGGAATCCATATCCATGGATTACATGTCAAGCCTTCCTTCTACTAAGCATGGCAATGACTATGTTTTTGTGTTCGTCGACAGATTCTCAAAGATGTCCATTATGATGGTCTGTAAGAAGAATATCACAACAGAAGCCACTACTAAACTCTTCTTTGAGTGAGTGTGGGTACACTTTGGGATCCCATAGTCTATCATCTCAGATCGAGACAACAGGTTCCTCAGTACATTTTGGTCTAGCCTCTGGTCGATGCTGGAAACCAAGCTCACCAAATCCACATCTTTCCATCCGCAAACTGATGGCCAGATAGAGGTCATCAACTGGATGATTGTACACATTTTGTGCATGTACAACTCAAAGAATCCACAGACATGGGATGAGAGCCTCCCATATGTACAACACAGCTACAACCGGGCTCTCCATAGCTCAACCAGTCATAGCCCCTTTCAGGTGGGCCTGGGATTCGAGCCACTATGTCCCATTGATGTAGCCATGCCATTTGTGACTACTCAGGAAGATTCAACCCATGTCCACTCTGAGGTTGACAAGGAAAACAACTTCATTGAGTGCATTCAACACATCCGCCAACACGTTCATGACATCTTGGACAGATCCAATGTTAATTACAGGCAGCAACATGATCAACATCGAGTGCCACACAACTTCTAGGTGGGTGACAAAGTGTGGCTACATTTGTAAACGGAGTGCCTCGCTGGACCCTACCGCAAGATTCGCCTGCCCCGATATCGGCCATACACCATCACCAAGTCTATAGGGGACAATGCCTTTGAGCTCAATATTCCACCATTCCTTGGTCCACACGGCCTATCTGTACTATAGGCTACATATCACTTTTGAGTTACTTAGGGTTTTACACTTCAAGACAAACTCATATCCTCTGCAACCTTCAGTCACATTCACTTATTTCTTTCACTATCCAATCTTATTCATAACCAATCACAACACATATAATCTCTCCAACAACTTACTCATTCTCCTCAACCATACAATATTAATGTTATTCAATCATGTATAAGTAACCAGTATACTATCGCAATCATATCAGTACTGAACCATAAGAGTGTTTATCACTTCATCAACCAATACAAATCAAATCACTATAGTCATACCAAGAATTCCTTAAGAATTCATCATACAATATTCAAGAGTATCCATCAAGACAACTATGTAACCATACAAGAGTTTCTATGGTAGATCTGAGCCCATAGAGTGCAGATCTAGAACTTGCTTTAGCTTTCAAGAACCTGATCATCATATCATAACCAATTCTTCATGAAATCTTAACTATACATGCTATGTCCTCCTTCAGATCACATATATACGCACTCTGTCTCAGTGCAGCTCGTGTATCTAAGCTCTCTGGCCCACTATTTCTCGTGTACTCCTTCAAAAACTTGGGTTTCTAAACTTCCGAAACTTTCTCCATCAATATCTTAGACTTACGGAAACTTTGATGCATCCATGAGATCCTCCAGAATCTCTCTCTCTCTCATAATATATCTTCAATACATGCTCAAGAGATTAATTTTACAAGAGACCCTTGCCTCTTATTTATACTCTCCAAGTAGCTTCCTTAGAATAATCTTCTAGGTCACTTTTCCCATATAGAAAATGTATCCATATAATCACTTATGTTCAAATTTTACCAATTTTCCACTTTTCCATGTATCCAATAGCCACTTGACCTACTTAACCCTCTTTCCTCATTTTAGGGTTAACCTTCTCATAACTACTTTCCATAAATAGAAAGTTATCCATTTATTTGATTATTTAAATAATCCTCCTTGACTTTGTCACTTTAATTTATTATTTAAATAATCACTTCACTTTCTTTAAATAATATAGTCTTTGTAATCATTTTTACTTATTTGACCTTTTGGGGCATCCATCCATCATATGAGGGTCCTCTAACTTCGTAAGGCCATAACTCTCAAACCGCGAGGAGACATGTGGCTTTCCACACACCACCGGAAATGGCATGACAAGCAGTATCCAACTAGGATAGTTTCACTAACAAACTCCCAGATCTTCATCTCATTATTCCATAGTTAAGTATGGGTTCTCTAACCATACTTCTAGGATAACTCAACCGCAAAGCGTCTTCCCATGACGGCTTTCACCATAAGGGTACCACTTTGGAGTTCATCCATTTTTACTCCTTATCAACCATAATAATACAATAATGAGTCAGCTTTACATCAATCAAACTCAGGCCCATATATTTATGACAATGCATTGATCCATATTCATCTATGCATCATCTATCAATGACAACTCATTGATCCATCTTCATCTATGCATCGTCTATCAATCAAAAATCATTGATCCATCTTCATATATGCATCATATATCAATGAAAACTCATTTATCCATATTGCATCCATGCATGAAATCATATGAACATGATTCCACTTGACATCAATCCATTCACATCAAGGAAAATACATTCTTCATCAATATACTATGACAAGACATTGTTCATTTGACATCAATCAACATTAATCATTTGACATCAAACTTTTGACCTTTGACATCAATCAATCATCCTTTGACATCAATCAATTCATTTACATCAATCTTTTGACATCAATCAATCAATCATCCTTTGACATCAATGACAACATGATTCAATAAATAAGACTAACACAAATTATTAATTCCCCATAATAACGTGGGATATACAAGTCCATGAGTGAATAATATTTTATCATCAAGGTGTCATTGAGAGAATTAGAAGGAAAATGAGAGGTTTGGAATTTCAATGTTACCCATAACTATCTAATTAAAATTTGATACCGATTAATGGCCTTTCATTTTAAGTTTTAATTCAAATTTGTAAAGTAATTATTTTGGTTTTATGAAATTTATATATTAAATCCATAATCCATTTATGTCCATATTAGGAAACTAATCCTCATAGTTCCATCACTAATAACTGAGGAAGATTCCATATTTCATGTGTCACTTTGTTCATGGGATAAAATGCCAAGAAATGCAAATTGGTATATATTACAATATTGAAAATTGAAATAAAAACAATTATCGTTCTTTTTTAATTTTATTAATTTCATGGAAAAGATCAACAAGTTGAATCTTATAGAAGTTGATTAAGGAATCAGAAATTTCTCCACAAAGTGCAAGGTTATGGTGATGACCAATTTAAAATTGGTTTCTAAGTACATGGCTATTGAAATTTTTTGAAACTACAATCATCAACATATATTTAACATATACCTTGCATAAGGCAGAAGAATCCCTACTAATAGGTGAGTAAGTGTTAATATACTATCTTAAAAATGAAATAAGAAGAAAATACCGCACTTTATTTTCATTTTGAAAATGTTATACTTTTGAAGCTAAAACTTATTGAAGTTTTCTCTTTTTCCTTTAAAATTGAACTAGTCTAATTTGAGTTTTTTGAAATAGAATGGAAAAAAAAAACAAGCTTCTCACTGCCCAAATAATTATATAAGTGAAAAGTATATTTGACATCTCCATTAAATAATAAAAACTATGTATTAAATAACAAAACATACCCTATAACATAAGGGAAGGCCAGAATGATGGCCAAAGCACTTTTCTTATGTTCATAAAGATTTGAAATTCATATCTATTTTAGACACAACATCATTGTAAAGTTCCATGACAATCTTACCTCTAGCTCTTCCCGACTACATCATTGTAAAGATCGTTGATAATGTTCCCTCTAGCTCTTCCCCATTACATCATTGTAAATTCCAATGGAAATCCTCCCTCTATATCTTCCCAATCATATATAGATAACACTTTATATTTGACATTTCCATGGATTAAAATGAACCTCACCTGTGAAAAAAATGAACCTCTCCTGTTTGCAACAAACTTAACACAAAAAATTCCAAAATTCTAATTTCCTTTTAACTTTTTTAAGTGGCTTAGATAGGTAGAACCATATTTTGATGATGGAGAAGTAGGTTGCCTTAAAAGCTATAAATTGTAGGTAAACTCTCCCATGAAGTATTTCCAAATTCAAATATTCAACTTCCAAATTGGTTCTTGTAAGTGGAAAAATGGGAATTTATTATATTAAAGTAGGTCAAAAGTGTAGAAATATGGGTTTAACCTAGATACTAAATGAGACTAGACTCCATAGAACAAAATAGAAATTAAAAAATAGATTTGTATATCTATTATGTTGCATATAATACAAGAGGATATATTCTATATATATAAATGGAAGAGGCCCACCATTATCAAAATATAATTGTATGGGTGATTAAGGATTCCTACCTAAGCTTAAAACTAGCAATAGTTGGTTGTATTGTAACATGGGAAAAAATAACACTAACACCCCGCCTTAAGAAAACGTTAGGGAGTAAATGTTGGAAAATGTTTAACAAGTAGCATATGCTTGTCATTGATGGCAAGTACAGCAATGAAGATGGCATGGGTGAAGGAAGAATGTACAAAGGATTGTTGGCATGTTTTACAGGCAGCATAGACTTGTCATTGATGGCAAGTACAGTAGTGGAGATGGTAGGATAAGAAGGATAAAAATCCCTTGGGGATTCAGACGTGAA
>SNQJ01S0102875.1:30547-42570 GCA_010110895.2 Picea sitchensis
TTCCCCTTATTGAAATTAATGATGTAGAAGTCATGAAGTTGGGAAATATTATAGAAAATGACAATCTGAAAATTGCAAACACCTCCAACATACAAGAAGTTATTTTTTAGGATTTTGATATAGATTTACATGAAAAACTTTCAGTATTTTCACTACGTGAAAAAATTATTTTTGTTACTGAAACATCTCATATTGATCTCCATGCCTCTTATTCCTTACAATATTATTTCGAAGAACAATTTCGAGGTGGAATTTTAAAATATGTTTCCAATCTAATTTTCAATGACAAATCAATTTTTAGTGTTGCTATAAATTTGATCAATGATTTAACATCCAAGGAAACAGAGCTGGTATGTTCCAGTGATGATCATGAACAATGGGAAGAGAATGAAAAAATATGATTTATGAACTATACTCTTTCATTGAACCAAGTAAATTTACAACAGAAATTAAAAGAGAACATACTGTGTAGGTTATATCAACTATTAAGCCTAAAGATCAAAAGGATAATCAATATTTTTCTATATGTAAACTTATATTGCTAAAGAAACCAAGTTAATTTCAACATTTGAAAATTTTAACAACTTCTACTCGGATTTATTTGATTCATCATCTTGTCATACAATGGACCCTTATTTTGGGAATAAAATACAAAGTGATGAAGGAAAGAAGGAAGGTTACCAAACATGGATTGATCAAACACATGATGAGAGTAAATTATTCATTTAGTGTGCAAAATTTTGATAATTCCTTGCAATTAGAATTTCTTGAATATAAGAAAACAAATTTTGATTACAATAGTCCTATTTTTTATGACAATGTTTCTTTTCAAGAATTGGATTTGAGATTTAATATATCATGCATGCAACTTATTCAACCTGAAATCGCTAATCTCTTTGAACAAATGTCAATGTTAGGAAAGATACAGAAAGGAGTACCAACATAATTTCTATCTCTTCATGGAGGGACAATAACAGGAAGTCACCCCATCATCATACATAACAATGGAAGCAACAAGTTGAACCAAGAAGAATTGTCAGTTGGAATTATTTTGGAATTGCAAACTAATCTGCATGAGCAAGTAAATCGCTTACCTTTGCATTATTTTTTAATAATCCATGATTGCCAAAATCGTTTTGAATATATCACTGGAGACTTCTTGGAATTATTGTTCATCAAACGATTTTGTCAAATCGGTAAATATCCAGTACTTTTTGTTCTTAACCAATTGCATAATATTTTAATTCTTTCAATCAAACAATACACCATGCTTTATCTGCAAAATCCTACATGATGCCTCAATAGCTTTATTTAAAGTGAGGTAATTAAATGGTTATATTGGATTTATAATTTTACATAGTATTGGTGGAGCCATTGTAGGTTAGCGTAATAGTAGCTTAGTTTTATTTTCTATTTTATTTTTCCTATTTTCTAAATAATATGTTGGATCAATTTTGGTTTCTTAAATAAAACCCACCATATTATAATTTAGTTATGATTTTTTATTCATTTTACATAGGATTTTTTCCCTTTTCTTTGTTTCAATCATTCACCGTAGAATTTATTTGAGTTATGTTCTGATTTCAAGTTTTGTTTTGTTTTTCTTAAGTTTAGTTGGTTTTATTTTATTTATTTATTGTTGCATGGTTTCAGTTTTGATTTTCATAGTTGGTTTTCATGATTCTTACTTTACATGTTTTGTTTGTTATTGCATGATTTGCATATTTTATTTTTGTTTGTTTTTTCATAAATAATTTTTGGGGGATGTCGAGTTTTCATCCTCTGGTCTGTGGAACAGGACATTCTAGTTCTCTTCTAAAAAAATCTTTTTTGTTTTAAATATCAAAAGTAAAGTAAGTTGACAAAGAGCACGAGTATGATGTTGAAAGATTAATTATTGAAAGATTAATTGTTGAAAGATTGGTTGTCATTGAATTGTTGAAAGATTGGTTGGCATTGATGTCAACCCTTGAATAGGAAGTTAACAAGTTGCATGTCAAGGTAAAGGAATTGTAAAAAGAAGTTAACAAGGTGCATGTCGGTTCCATGTTAAAGCAACTATAAATAGAATTTAACAAGTTGCATTTCAATTGCATGTGCATGTCAGTTGCATGAGATCATCATTAAAAAACAAAGAAGCATCAATTGAAGATAAATTATGTGAATACTAATTATAGATCTTAGGTAGTGAGTCGAGGTTAGCGAAGTCTAATGAGGGAAGAATTTTGAAAGAGCTGAGCATATGGAGAAAAATTTAGAGATCCAGGTTCTTTGAGTAAATCTATGGGTTCTAGGAGGAAAAGAACAGACATATGTGGGCTTCATTGGGGAAGAGCATGGAAATCCATAAGAAGGAAGTGTATGGGTCGTTGACCTGTGAGGAAAATGTTTTGAAGATCAAAGATCTAAAACCCAGGTCAACTATTGGTTGAAGGTATGTCTTCCTGTGTATTTTAGGGTGTGTACTCTGAATAAATTAGGAGCATATATGTCTTAGTGATTCATATACATTTGATTTCGAGAACTCTCTTATGGATCTTGGTATGAGGTATGTTTGGTTGTAGTCTTGATGAGATATCAAAATCATTAGCAACAACAGAGGTCTCAGATACAAAAACAACAATAGGTTATCAGTTGCAGCAACAGAGGTAGTGACAGATTAGTCTACATTTATATTTCAGGGTGGTTGAATGGGACAAGGAAAGGGGGTTGTAGCCTCCTTTTAGTTGGATCCTGTAAATTAGGGAGTTGGAACTTCCTTCGAATTGCATCTTGTAAATAGGGGGTTGGATCCTCCTTCTCATTATAGTTGGAAAATAGGAAGTTGGTGCTTCCAATGAATGTACTCTTTGATAAATAAGAAAAGCATTATGTGTCTTTCTCCCGCATTGGGTTTCCACGTAAAATTTGGGTGTATTGTGTTTATGTGATGTTTATGCATTGAATTATGGTGTTGATGCTATATTGAATGCTCATGATATTTATTGTAGTTTTTATATTGTGATTAAAATTACTAATTTTGCTCATACTAATTCACTCCCCCTCTTAGTATTCCAACATAGGATTCAAAAAATACTTATAGTTTCTTTTATATGTAATTTTGAAAAAATAACATGCTTTATCGGTGGTGGTAATGGATATTATCAAATATGAAAAGATTAAAAAAGTCATATACTCAAGAAATCATGATCTAAATAATGAATGAGAAATTGATGAATGTATTGCTTTTTATAGAATGGGTAAGATTTAAATCCTAGGGGCCTAATTTATCCCTTCACTAACACATGTCATACTCCTAGACTTAGATATATATCCCACAAGAACTTCTCTTCATATAAAATATCGATAATGGGTACATACACTTTTCATTATAATAATAAAAGAAATAAATGATGAGGTAGAAAAATAACTCAAAAGGGAATCATGATGTCAAGGAAGGAATGCAAATATCTCCGCCAAGGCTATGGACACTTAATGGAAATGGAGCAAGGTATATCATATCGGATTAACTCCATCGGGGCTATGGACGCTCGCTAGAAACAGAGTGACACCAAAAGGGTTATAAGGTTACTTAGATATTATGCAAAATAATACATTAATAATATAATTTTGATCTAATTTGGTTTCTTATTCAAAGTGTAGGACACTGATCAAAAGGAATTATCTTTTGTGATTGATTAAAAATGAAAACCCCATGAGAAGGTAAAGAATTATTTATAAATTACATATAGAGGGATCTATGGTTGGTTACTATTTTCTCTCCTTATTCTAAGTCGATGTTACTTGAAATTGTTCAGTTGTAATCGAAGGTATATGCAGATATGTTGGTTTCATCCAGTGAATCGTCATTTGTTGAGTCGTCAACACACCCTCAAAATTTTTAATTTTTGGGTACCACTTTTCTTTTAACCATTCTATACCTTTCTCTTTTGGATGTACATAGGTTTCATATTTTTCCTTTGTTAAGTTTATGCATTTTTCCATTTTTTTTATTTTCATTTAAAATCTCAAGAAAATACAAAAAATATTGTGTTTTGCATTAGGAAAGATAAACAAAAAAAATATTTTAAAAAATAAAAAAATGCAAAATTCTCTAGAAAGTGTTGATGAACTCATCAAAGATTTGGGGTGAAATAAAAAGAATATAAATTTACAAAAATCCTAGTCCCAATGAAGGAGTTTTGAAAGTGTTGATGAATCCATCAACATTGGTAGTATTTTGATTCAGTTTAAAACATCGAACATATTTCGACGATCGCCAATGAAGCCATTAGGCATCGGTAAAATTCATTAATTCCTTAATAAGAGAAACTCGTTTCAACCAATGTCAATGAACCATGAACCTAAAGAATGAATCCTAAACACTGATCATTAGAGAGGATGGATCTTGATCATTGAATTCCTTTGCATGGACTACATTCATTTGTGATGGTCATACAAGTCCCATGCCACCATCCACATAAACTGCTACATCATCCTACCACGTGTTGGTAATAACATGGCCACGTCATATGCCAAGAGGAATTGCCATGTTATCATTCATAATATAGCCTAAAATACCACATCATGCCTCTAGCTTCACGCTCATAGGTCATATGAGGGTTTTGCAGTGTTCGTGTTTTAGGTTATAGAGTTATTGCACTGATCATTCAACAACCGATGGACCCGTCATCTAGATCGAACAACTCTTTTGTCTAGCACACTCACTCGCCTCACCTGATGGTCGATAGGTGTTCTACCCGAGAAGCTAATAGCCCTCTAATCGAATGAACAATCACATATGAACCATCGATTTTTTGATCTAATGGTTCGATTTTCTCCCCACGATCATGGAACTATTGACATGTCATTTCACTCATCGTCCAATAAACTATTTCCATGTGTTAATCCAATGCCACATCAGTATAACACATCACCTTCCACGTTGACTTTTTTCATTCACCATATCATATACCACATCATATTTCATACTATATTTACTCCACATTGAATTCCATGTCATATTCCACATCACCTGACACATCATCCACCATGACATATAATATTTCATCACTATATGAAATTATCTTATTACCATCGGTGGTCAGAAGACTTGGTGAATTTTTAATGAGTAGGCACTCCCCTCCATCGACGTCGATGAACCCATCAGATGTCGATTGGATCGATTATCCTTTCAAAGTTCCCATGCAAACATTTCTCTCTCATCACTGATGAACTCATCGACATCATTCATGATCAACCCGACATACAATATAATATGGAAACTACCCAACGTCGACGACATTTTTCCTCGAAAACTAATTTCAATCATATGATCACGAGAGAAAATAAATCCAAACCGTTGAAATCTTAACTCATGCCTTACCCATTCCTCAGAGTTTTTTTAGTTCCACATCATGTCACATAACAACAAATCATGAACCAATCAAGCATTGATGCATCACTTATTTTCATTTTCCTTGCCACATCAGACATCTAGTCATCAAGACACATATGATTTCCTCTCCATCACACGACATCATGGCTAACCATGCCAAAATAAACAAGTTTAAAAGCACCAATGAAACAATTTTCCATGGTGTAATCTTAGCCACCCAATCACAAGAAAGAATATATCTTGACCATTGGTCCTCCCTCATAAATTGTGCTAAGAAATGCCATGTTTTTCTCGAGCACAACCCAATTTTGTATTTTTACGATAACTTTTGATCCTGAACTTCATTTGAAGTATGATTTATACCTTTGGAAATTTATCGTTGATTTCTACAACTTTTTAGTTATGAGTTTTTCGTGATTATGCATTGTTTGTTTACAATTTTTGAAATAAATATAGGACATGTAAAATTCTTACAGTATTTTCATGATAAATTTTGATGTTGATACTTATTTTGAGAATTCTATATATCATTGGAAAGGTATCATCAAGAGACACAATGTTATTTTACAATTTTTTATTGATTTGACATGATTTGTTTTAGGTTTTTGAAATAAAGGAAATCAGGCTCAGAGAAGTGACTTGCATATGACATTTAAAGATAAATTAATTTTTTAATCTGATAAATTTGTTACGAATAGATCTTTTTATTCCTATTATACATATTTTATGATCTAGGTACATGCAAGTGGAATCATATAACATGGTGAGAAGAATGTCAATGTTGTATGATGCAAACTGGTAGATTTAGGATAGCTAACAAATAGGAGCATGGGAATGGAGTTGGAAGAATTGTTGATTGGGTGCATAAAATTTCTAATTTTAGAAATGGATTATCATTACATATTGAAGAATAATTCGGCTAGAGTTCACTATGCCTAAATAAATAAATAAAATAAAATTTAAGATGCATGCATGAGGTTGCTAAAAAACGAATAGCGAGTTGAATTGTTAATAAAAGAAACATTTATGAGGCTGAGAATGCATGAATTAAAGTCAATTGTTAATTGGAGATATGGATAAATTCATGGAATTTTGCATGGACAATTTATAAAGACTTTGTTTCACTGAATATGCGAATTACATGAGGAGATTGCATGACTTTTAATAAAGTCAATTTTATTTTTATTTCATAATAAAATTAGTTTTTATATTATAAATAAAGACATCGACTTCTTAGTAAAGGGTATTTTATCCTTGTAACTATTTTCAAGATATTTTCGATCTCTAGAGGTATTTCATGAGAATTGTAAGTGGAGGACTATTTCAAGGCTCAATTCAGAAACTCTTTCGAGTGAAGACATTTTGTTTTGTTGAATTTTTGTGTATTATTTCATTATTTTTGGATTACTCTTCCTTTTGGATTAATGTCGCGTGCATCTAATAAAGATTTCAATTATTCTAAATTATCTTGTATGATTGTATAAATCATTAAGTTTTATCTTCAATATTTCTTTATTAATCAGTTTCTCAATTTCTTTTTGTAATCTTGGTTTTTTTTTTTAATACATTAATCAGTGTAGAATTATTTTTATAATCATTGATGGAGTAGATGGAAAATTGTTTTGTTTTCTTAGGAGTATCTTGTTATGTTATATATTTCTGTAGAATTATTTCTTGGAAGAACAAATTATAGTTGCAAAATTATTTTTAGCCATTGTTTTCAAGAGTTATCTTTTGGGAACAAAGGTTTTATATTTTTGCATTCTATGTTTCCTCAAGGTGATGATGTAGTAATGTTTCTCAGTAGAATTATTTCTTAAAGATATCAAAGTTGTCAATTAATTTCATTGATTGTTGTCATAGGTTATCCTTAGCACACGTTTCCTCAACCCATTTCATGTATTTCTTTTATGCAATAGATAGACACTAAAAATAAAATAATAAAACAACAAAAGAGAGAAACCAACCTATTATAAATCCCCTTAACTGGTTTTCAGACCATTAACCCAAAGGATTATTTCATACCAAAAATGGAATATTCTAATTGGGATTATTCCTTGGGTTTAATCCATACTATTGAGCATTGGGGATTTATACCCCTCAATAAGAGGTACTAGTTGAAGATGATCATGATGTTGAACAACCATGAAAGAAACACTTGAAAGTGGTTATTTCCAAGGCTTTCAAAACAAGGTTGGTCATGGAGGTAAATGTGAGGTGATACTCTAATAATATTTGCACGAGTGGCCCAAAATCCACTACTCGAAGTGTAGAAAGAGAGTTACCAAAAATAAAGGCCACCATGGAAAACAATCCTCGATATGGGTCCCAACAAACAAGGCCATGATAGGTACCCATGTACAAGTGAGGTGTCAATTCTCTTAATTTATCTCACCTGTGAGAAAAAAAATCTCAAAAGGGAATCAAATATGTCATGCAACCAATTTTTGAAAGAGAGTGGAATTCTCTTCTCAATGCCTCAAACAAGACAAAAAATTAAGGCTTCATTGAAGAGTTATGGAAAAAGCACTGTTAATAAGCTCCAAAATATAATAAATTGGAAAACCAACCTCCACAACTCAAAGTACCCCTTCACATGTAGAGTTAAGGGAATAAATCTTTGGTCATATCATTGAGAATATTTTCTACAAACGGAGTCAATGACATATGCAGTGAAATAAAATATGTAATAGTTATGGCATCCTCAAGTGATACCAAATTCATACCAATTGCCCATGCCTTATCAATGTGAGTGTATGGGCCATGTATAATAACATGAATTCCTAACCCCTTAGAACACCTAGGAAATTCTCTTCCAATCTTCTCAAAAACCATAACTACAAATGTCTTTCCAATTAATGACACACCAACAAAATAGTTTCATTTCCACTTGTTAACCTTCATGGAAGCATTATCCTAAGGAACATCCCACACAATGGATGTGATCAAAGTGATCTAGTTCGCAATAGCCTCAATGGTATTGGTAGTGGGAGCATTGACCACTAGGGACCCAAACTCAATGGCTACGTAGAAATCCATATTGTCTACACCCAAATCTCCTCTTCTGACAACCTTGAGCCTCCTGTGTGAGGATTCAAACACCTCATGGGTCACTTTTTGTGTTACTTATCATGATGAGATCATTTCATAGAGAGATACTTGTGAAAATTTTCTCATGCGATAAATTGTAGGAGCATTCCACATTGGAATCACTTAAAAGTAGTTCTAGAACACCTTCCCCCAACTTCTCAGCCACCAAAATGGTCAAATTCACTTGCACATAATAAGTATTGGCCTATAGGTACATAATTTTGAAATGGGAAACTCTTTTGGGAGGCATTAATAATATTTTTTGGAGGTTTGACCTAGGAAAGTAGAGGAAAAGAAAGGGGGAAATTCTGGAGTTGATTTGGCAGAATACGAGACAGATTTGAATGGAGAGAATGTTTAATTTTTTATTTTATTTGTGTAATGGATATTCCTCAAGATTCTCATTTCCATCACCATTTCCAAAATCATCCTTGAAATCCACCTAGAAACAATAATGGTAGGAACCTACAATAATCATATACCATATCTACAATAAGAAGGTGAGAGACCCCATCCAAATATGAAAATCAAAAGGAATGGTCAAGAACGAAGAAAATTAAAAAACTGGATATGCAATGCCAAAATCAGGAAGTTGAGAAATGGGAGATAAATATTCCCTCACACAAGAAACTAGGGTAGGAAGCACCCACTCTGTTACCATGTAGAAATCTAGGTCTAACTTGGATCATAAATGAGCACTCCATAGAACAGAAAAACAATAAAGTAAATAAATTTGTATATCTATTATGTTGTGTATAATAGAAGAGGGTGATTTCTATTTATAACAATGGAAGAGGGATAACATTTGAAAAATATAATTGTATGGGAAGTTAGTGATGCCTACATAATATTAAAACTAACAATAGTTGGTTGTATTGGAAAATGGGAAAAATAATGGTGAAAAGAACACTAACACCCCTTGTTAAGAGAAGCATATGGAGTAAATATAAGAAAAAATAGGGTCCTAACAACGAGGCCTTGATAGGTATCCAAGTACAAAAAAGACTCTCACAAGAGGAGAAAATGAGAAAAACTATAACACCCCAATTTTAATCCCCACAAATTGTGATTATACATATATGTTATATAGGCTAGTGAGTCGAATAGTTTAGACAAGGGCCAATTTATGTATATTTTGTATCAAAGTTAAGTTAATAAAAACACATCATTCATTGTGATACGAGATGGATGAAACTATTTGTGGCTATGAATCCACAAGAGAGAATTGAATTATTCCATTGGTCAACCCAATTTGATTGTCGATTGGCTCGATTGTCTAGTTGAATCACTCAATTTTTTAGTCAAGTAGATAGAGTGCCTAGTCGAATGTCTTTATTATCAACTAATTTGTCACCATGGTCAACCAAAGTCTAAAGTCATATTATTTTATTATAATTTATATGTTAGAGGGGATAAAAGGGGGATATTGGGGCTAAAGTCATATTTATATATTATTTTATTGGCCACTTACCTAAAATTATGCTAAAGGACAAATCTATATGGGAATGCATTCCAAAGAGATAGGTGGAGTTTCTTGGGTTCCAAGTGGCAAGTTCATCACATGAATACCAATTACCTGGGCTTGGGGAAGCCTACCTTCATTCTATTTTTTCATTTCTTGGACTTTGTTCACTTTCGCATGGATTTCGGTACCATTAACCTATACTAAATTAGAATGTTATGTCAGTGATGGAAGTATGGGGATTCATGTCACATATATCTTGTATGATATTTCTTGTAGGAACGAGCATGATATTACTATGATTGAGTCTTCATATATAGTTGTATTTTTTGGAGCCTTCATCATTAATATTCCTAGACAAACTACATTAGATTTGTGGAGGGGGCAAGAATTTCCTGAGGAACTATAGGGAAGAGAAGGGGATTCCATCCATGGGGTGGTGCAAGTTGGGGAAGAGAGTTGGGTGGTGGAAAAAGTTGTAAGAGTTTGTATTTTTTAAATTTTTGGGCATTGGGCTATGTGAGGAATTTTAGCTAAACATACGAGACATTTTTCCTTGTGGACTCATAGCCCCATATTGGGGGTGGCTTGTTGTTGAGATAACTAGAGAAACACATACTACGATTGGGTGGAATGTCCTTTGTACACAACCAATTGGTAGAATTTCTTCGTAAGATAAAGTGTTATGGTTTCTTTGTTATTGTTTGAGTTTATTTTTTGTATTTTACTAATTAGAATGTTGGGAATGTTAATCAACACAATGTTGTTTTAATTATGTATGTTTATATGAATTTTCATGAGATTTCTTGTCATTTTTCATGCATATTTACTTATCTAACTAGACAAAGAAAATATTGGTATCAGAGATGTTAATTGTAGAAATGTAAGCCAAAATCAACTAAATTTTAAAAATCACATGTTACAAAGTTGGAATGGTAGTAATATGGCTCCACATGGAGTTGGGTATACTATAGATTGGTATCAAAGAAAAGGTTTCAACATTGGACCTACATGGGCTAGGGACGAGAAGTTACAAAGTATAAAGACAGAAGTTTGGGTATGACTATAAGTTGTTTGAGAAAGTATATTGGATGAAACTGGATGAAATTAACCTAGAAAATCCCATTTTCTAACAGAAACCTGTGGAGAAAGTGATTAAGGTATGTTGAATGATGCATTTCATTGGTTCAGGTCCAGTTTGACTACCTAGTCAACTTGTCTTTGCAGCTGACTGACATGTTTCTTTTGTCAACCCAACCCAATGGTAGACCACCTCAACTTCTTATTTAACTTGTCTTTGCAGTCTATTGATGTGTTTCTTTGGTTGACTAGACCCAATGGCCGACCGAATAGACTACCTAGTGGAATTGTTTTGGCATTCAACTAATGTAGTTATTTAGTTGACCCAACCTGGAAATCGAATTACTCTGCTTTCTAGTAGACTTGTATTTACATCTAATCGACATATATCTCTGGTCGAACCAACCTGATATTATATTTTCTCGAATACTTAGTTTACTCATGTTTATCATCGACTGGCATATTACAATGGTCGATTGCCTAGCGTAGTCAACTAGTTGACTTGAACCTCCAACAAGTACAATACTAGAAAGTGGGTGCAAAGAATAATATGTCTGAGGGTTAAAAGATGGATTAATTCATTAGTTTTTTTCATAAATCAAGAGGAGAACCATGTCAACAAAGATAAGGATAATTATTATAAAAAAAACAAGTCTTGAGTCAAAATGATTTTCTGGCCATAACGTGAGAAGAAAAGTTGAGATTCAGATGAAATTTCATGGGAATGTCCATAGTGAAGAGAACTACAGAAGTTCCAATAAGGGCCACTGACCAATTCTTCTCCACATTTATGGAAATGGTAAATTAGTCATTTTTTAAGAACGTGACAATATTCCTTGACGGATGCCTGGTGACTGATGAAATTTTTGCAATCATTTGGAAAAGAAGACATGAAAATACCTAGTGGAGCATTTGGAAAAATTCCAAGGGGCTTGGAATGGGGATGCAAAAAAGACAGAATCCATTATTTCGAGACTTTTTGGGGATATTTGAGATATTACGAGGAAAAGAGAC
>SNQJ01S0102876.1:1538-28233 GCA_010110895.2 Picea sitchensis
AAAGAAACAGCACACGCTAAAAAATCTAAGAATCACAACCAAGCAAACAGGACCTTCTTTTGATGACCGTACTAGTTGGTGATGAAATCCAACATCGCGTGATCAAGTCCAGAAGGGGTGGGGATAGAGTGGAACAGTTACAATGGCGACCTTCTTAACATACTTACGCCTTGGTGCAAGCTTCCACACAGTAATTGTGGATTTACCCTCCAAGGAGCCCGAGTGAGTTTGACCAATGTCTGTTCTAGGTACAGTGAGACTTCCCATCACCGTCACCTTGTGTAATACCCTAAATATTATGGCCACTAAGGTTACCAATTCGCAGTCAGCCCCTGGGCGGGAATAGTCGATAGTCCGATCGGAACGTACAGGCAGGGTATCAAGCCCGAAATCAACTAGAACGCTTCCACGCAGTAATTGTGGATTTACCTCAAAGTGACCCCCATAATACGATCCAACCACCACAATCAGTTAAACCACGGAGGGTTAGTCCCCATAGCCTACCCGAATGCGACCTCGTGCATAACCCCTGTGTGAGAGGGGGATCCCAGGCAGACTTATACGATAACTGGATTTGACTCTCCCTAACTCAGGATGCTACTGTTTGTTTTAGAAACTTTGGAGAGTTATTCTCACAGCCTAATCCAAAGTACTACACCTATGCTATTGTTGGTGGAGGATTCTAGCAAAGAAAAATTTCTAGATAACTTTTAATTAGCGTTGATTTTTATGGCTATTCTTTACGCAAAAAAAGGGGTGTATGGAAGTGAAACAAATGGAATTATGAATCAGACCCAAATAATGCATCGAACATGATAAGCAGTCATTTTATTTCGATGAACGTCTATCTAAGGGAGAGAGAGAGTTCTTTTCACTAACAAGCACAACTACGGAGTGCCCTCAAACGATTCTTTTTCTCAATCAAATCCTGATGTAATGCAAAAACTTTTAAAATTCCTTCTAATATGCACAATCAATTATGCTTTTTCATTGTTCGTACATGAGTTAGAGATCAATTCAACACAATGCCTGTCTTGCTAATTGTCTTTTTATGAATGAAAATCAAACTAGCACAAGCTAAAGTCATACAAACAATGCACCCTCTCGTTGCAATCAAAATGAAAAAGCGAAAACGAAACAATCAAAGAGAAAGAAAAAATTCACACCCAAAAAGAAAAAGTTGAAAAACAATGACCTTGACTGAAATCAATATAAAGAGGTATGTAGGCCTTTGATGACCTTCACCAAGGTTTTTACACGGCTGATGAGGCGAGAAGAACAATGCATAGGTTTCGAATTTCACTCAACAAGGAAAAACTCAATGAAAATAGTGAAGAAGGTTGTAAGATCCAATCAACAAGGTGCTTATTCTTCAAAAATATAGATGTCAAGGTTGAAAGAGAAGAAAAAATTGACTCACTAGATCCCCCAGCAAAACAGACACAGAGGCAAACCCTGAAAAAGGCAGTTCTGGAGGGTTATTGGGCCAAAAAGAGCCTGGCGCTCTGTTGCCAAGGGCAAGGAGCGTTATAGCGCTCTGTGCAAAGGTATTAGGAGCGCTGGCGCTCTGTCAACACTAGGTCAGGGGCACCAGGGTCTGAAAGCTCCAAAAATGTCAAAAAATTCCAAAAATTGGGATTCAAACTTGACAAGTATGCTGAGTGTGACAAGGTAAGGAGCCAATCAGCTCATGAAACCAATCAAAAGAGGAGTGAACTAGGTCTGAAACAATCAAGGGACAAAACTAGGTCAATGAGGAGGAATCGAAACAAGAGGTTTCGATTCGAGGCTATCTCCCCAGCGGAGTCGCCAGTTTCTGTTGTAGGAAAATCTCCCTGCGGACAGGTAGATCGCCTCTAAGGCTTGACCTTAACCCTAGACAGAAAAATGCTTAACATGGATGCTGACTTCCTTTCAAATCTATCTAAACTAATACATGAGAAGGAAGGATAACATAAGTACCTCTTAATCGACGTTTGTCCCTGCATGCTCCGAGTTGCGCTCCAATCCTTTGCTCCTCGCTGAGTTCTACAGGAAAACAAGATACGACCACTTCCTACTCTATTGATATTAGCTTGAAAATAGATCTATCAATTAATGATAAGTTCATGTAACATCAGACACAAACTAGAAATAAACAGGCCAAGCGTGTCATATTAATGAGAATACCGACAACAGTACTTACATCGTAGATGCAAATGCGACAGCTTCGTCAAGTCCTCTTCATCTAACCCTTGCTCAAAAGATCCACAACCTGGCTGACAGCAGCTTCACTGATCACTTCTCCTTTGGCTGACTGTATGTTTCCTATGAGATCATAGGTTTCATGCTAGCAATTCTCCCCCTTTCCACCATCATAGAGCTTGTTTATATAGGTTGGGAGGAGCTTAACCTCTTGAGTTATGTTTAGAACCAGTTAGGAACCTCCTCCTTAGATCAAGGATCTGTTGATGAAACCAAGAATTCAAGTACAACTGCCTCCTAATCTCGAAAGATCCTTTCCTTATTCCTCTCACCGGGCTAACAACTGACCCAGATTAGGGAGCGCTCCTTCAAAAGGGGCATCAGAGCGCTAGAACACTCCCAGAGAGGCTTAAGGGGAGTGCCATCTCTCCAAAAGTGGGCAGCGCTCCTGCAGAGGGGTAAAGAAGCGTTATAACGCTCCCTGATGCCTTATAGGGGAGCACCAGCGCTCCTAAGGCTATTTCAGGGGAGCGTTCACCCTCAAAACCCTTGATTGGAAGCCCTTTTCAGGTGTTAAGAGATGTTTGACTCCAGTGAACCAGTTCTCCTTCTTCAAACCAAGTACATAATATTTTTTAAGTGCCTCCTTAGAGTCGTCATCATGGCAGTGTGATTCAACAACATTTGTGACACTTGTAACCAACTTGCGACACTTGCGAAAGTTGTAAGGAAGTTGTGACACTTACGACAATTGAGAGGAATATGCGACACTTATCTAGTTGAGTGATTTTGATGTGTAACATGAAGCTCCATCAAAACTCATCTTCCATATCTGATCTTCTGCTTCATCCTGATGTTTTGAGTCTTCCTCAATCTTTTGATCAAATCTCCCTTTTTTGGGCATGTCAATTTCTGGTTCTTCCTCTTCGCAACACAGGTTATTGAAGAAAATAGAAGATCCCAACTCAATTTCCATGGAGTATGTGGGATGATTGCTAGGATGAGACTTGTTGCTGACCATGTATTTGAGAAAAAATTCTCTAAACAACCTTCTATATTGACCGAAAACAGGGATGGTGGCATATGACATGTCCATCTGGAGGGTTCCTTTTAATTTTTCATCCCAAGATATTGACAATAGCATGTCAAATTTGGGAGGGATGTCAACCACTACTACATCCATGACCATGTTCTTTGCTAGAATTTGTGCCAAAGATACCACCAGATCTTTGATAAGACCTAGGCATTTCACCTTCCTAGAATCGAAAGAGAATAAGTCTTTGTAAGGCCTGGTGATGTCCAAACCTAGTTGGTCCATGACCACTTTGGGCATCAGGTTATGAGATGCCCCCAAATCCAACATGGAATTGTGTAGAGTCATATCATGGACTTTCAGGCTAACATAGAAAGGGGGAAATTCTTTGTTATCACCATTTTATTCTACTCTTGGTCCAAATAAGATGGCAGGGTGACCATCTTTTATGTTTAGGTTATCAGAAGCTTGTTCTGTTTTAAGCATATTAATGATCTGATTTCTATATTCGTTATTCTTGATTAATTCATTAAATGGTATAGAAATTTTGATCTTCGCCATCTCACTTTCAAAATTAAAAGAGGGTGAAGTCTTCTCTACCTCTTTGGTGACTTTTTATTTCCTTGCCTCCAATATTCTTTTATGGGGTTCTTCTTTCTGCTTTCCTTTGTCCAAAGTACCCTTTGCAACAGAATCCTTCGCAGTAGAGTCCTTTGTAGCTAAATCCTTTGCAGCAGAATGTTTTTTAGGCTGACTTGAAGAAGGTATGTTACTTTGAGCTTCTTTGGTGGGGTTTCCCTTTGGAGGAATTCCCTTTGGAGGGTTTGGAGGTAGCCTTTGATTTAGAAGGTTGTATTCTCTTTGGAATTGCATGATGGAATTTTGCAATCCTGTCTGGTAATCTTTCGTTTCTACTGACACCCTTTCCTCTTCATCTTGCAAAAATATCTCACTTGCATCCATGAATTTTTCGTGTTCTTATTTAGTCAAAAACACTTTTCTTTCTTTATCATCATATCATTTCATGTTGTCTTCAAAATATCCATCATAATTTTCATCTATATAAATATTTTGAAAAGGAGGACTTTGATGGCACAGGGGCAGACCCAGGGTTCAACTCCAAGAGCACACCAACAAGCTCTAACTACTGGTCGTTTCAGAAATACTTGTGAGGCAGATGTAGTCTCACCCGAAGTAGCTATGGGGGGTTGCAGGACACAGATGTCCACAACCAAGGGAATACAAAGTGGATCCAATACAAGAACAACACAACATCTAGATGTCAGTTATCAACTTAGTCCTACCTCACACATTTATCTGTCAGATCTAACACAGTAATGGAATAACAGTATATCAAGAACAAGAGAACACAACATCAATCACAAACAACACCAATATATACGTGGTTCACCCTCTCCCTAGGGATACGTCCACAAAATTGTTCTTTATAATATATTAAGATGAAATAATATAGTTCTTATCTGCACTCTTAGCTAGCATATCTTCTCTCTTTCTCTTCGTCCTCCCTCCCTGCGCACCCAGCTACAAAGTTGATCTTCACACCCAGATGAAGATCTTACAACATAGACTTGCCTCACTGCTCAATGCTTCTCTCTCTCACTACAATAATTACGCATAACAATAAAAAACTTGGGACTATTCACCGAACCCTCTTCCCTCATCTAGGTTCTTATTTATACATTACAATGACTCACCGATAGCCTTAGGCCTAAACCTAAGTGTCAAAACCCTAGGTGTATAAAACCGTAGGTCAACTTGACCCACGTTTTCAGGGCTTCACGAGCCTTCCTTTCCTTCCTTCTCATGTGGTTCTCCAAAGCATCCAACAATGGATTTTTTCTCTTCTTGATTTGTCCACGATCCATCTTCCTTGTTGATCTATCATCCTCGATCTACCCGTCCAATGACTTTCTTTCTCTTACTTCGCTCTGTCTTTTCTTCTCTATTGTTCACCTTGACCTAGTATTAGTCACTGTGTCTTTTGCGCAATTCACATTCTATATTTTCTACCTTAATATTCGCTTACTTCCACACCCAAGGGCCAACAGGCCCCCAACACTCACCTGTGACTCATCCCGAGGCACTTCAGATATGATCCTTTTGATTTGATTCGACTTCAAGCTGCACAGAGTAGCCTGTGCTTTCTTCTCTCTCCTTCCCCACTATGTACAAATTGTCTTTCTTGTGTCTGGTACCCAATTTCAACTGCACCTGGTACCTAGACCCTTCCTCTTTTTCTCTTACTGATGGCTGCGAGGCAGATGGTTTTCATAGTATAGTTTCAACTGGCTCTCGTTCACCAAACCTTCCTTCCAATATCCATTCAAGGTCTTCAATTGTGCATCTCCTCCTTCTGTGACATAGATAAACTCATATGGCCCCAGCCAATTTGTTCTAAATTTTACTGGATGCTTCATGAATTTAATTTTGTATATTAGTAGAAAATCGCCTTGTTGAAATGCCTTCTTCTTGATGTGTATGTCATGGTAGGCCTTTTCTCTTTCCTTTTTTACCTGCTGATGGAATCTTGCAATAAATTTATCTTCTTCTAGTTCGACCAACTGCGTGAGCCTCTCTTGAACAAAGCCAATGCCATCCATATCTATAAAGGTTGCGATTCTTAATCTTGGGACCAAATATTCCATCGGGACAACTGCTTCGAGACCATAAACCAACTTAAAGGGGGTCTGCATTGTTATATTCTTGCAAGTGGTTCTATAGGCCCATAGTATTGCTGGCACTCTTAAATCCCAGTCATCCCTATTCACATTGCAAATTTTCATCAGCGTTATCTCCAAGATCTTACTAAATGCTTCAACTGTCCCATTCACTTGTGGATGGTAGGGTGTGCTCTTATGATGATGGACTGCAAATTCTTCAGTCAAGGCTTCAACGGTCTTATTGATAAAATGTCTTCCTTGATCACTCATAAGGATCTTCAACCATCCAAACCTAGTTATGATGTCATCAAATATGAATCATGTATATGTAGTTGCACTACAGTCCTTAACTTCTCTTGCTTCACCCCATCCGGTCAAGTACTATGTCATGGTGACTATGTGCCTTGCTTCTTAGTGCTTTCCTGGTGGGTTTATAGGTCCCACAAAATCAATGGCCCATTTCTCAAATGCTTGTAGGGTGAGTTGTGGTGCTAAAGGAATTTCATCTCTTCTGGATGGTTTCCCAACTCTTTGGCATACATCACAAGCTCTGTAATAGTCCTTAGCATCTCTGTGTAAGGTAGGCCACCAGAGTCCATCTCTAAGAACCTTTTGCGTTGTTTATTTTCCTGTGTAGTGTCCTCTTGTGATGCCTTCATGAGCTTCTGCTAAAATTAGTGGTCATTCTGATTCCATAACACATCTTATGAGGATCTCATTAGGTCCATTTTTATATAGTTGTCTAGCTATAAGTGAAAAGTCCGCAACGCGTACTACCAGTTGTTTCTTCTGGGTGATTGTATATTCACTAGGTGTCATTCCTGTTGACAGGAACTGGACTATCTCAGTGAAGTGGCCATCAATATTTCTAATGGCCATTAACTTTGCATCTGACAATGTATCCTCCAAACTAGTAGGTTCCTCTCCATGTTCCAATCTTGACAAGTGGTCAGGTCCTTTGTTCATTCTCCCTCTCTTAACCACGATCTCAAAATCATATTCCTGAAATAGCAGAGGTCATCTTCATATTATCCCCCCCAACACTGGCTTGTTTTCTAGGTATTTCAACGTAAAGTGATCAGTAAACATTTTAATGTGTCCTCCAACAAGTAGTGGCGAAACTTCTACAGTGCATACACCATGGCTAACTCTTCTCTCTCAGTGGTGGTGTAATTGATCTCAGTTGTTGATAGCTTCCTGCTAGAAAATTCTAACGGGTGGTCAATGTCTCCAGCTCTCATTTGTGCTAAAACAACTCCTAATGCAATAGAAGATGCATCGACATGCACGTGAAATTACTTGCTCCAATATGGGAAAAGCAGGATAGGCCTAGTAACCATTTTTTGTTTCAGTGTGTTGAAGCTCTGCTAGCATTCTTTTATCCAATAAAATTGACAGTATTTCTTCAAAATCGTCTCCATGGGTGTTTTGATCTATGCATAGCCTTTAATGAACTTCATGTAGTATCCAGTATGTCCCAATGTAGTGCTCAATTGTTTGACTGAAGTAGGAGGGGGTAGATCAACTATAATGGAAATCATAGATGGGTCTACCAACAGTCCCTGCTTACACACAATATGACCTAAAAACACACCAAAGGGTGAAAAGAAGATGCACTTCTTCATTTTCAAGGAAATTTGACACTGCCTGCACTTATCCAACATTAGTCTTAAACATTCAATATGATTTTGTAATAAGCTAAAAACAGTCCAATCATCAAAATATGATTCCATAAATTTATGTAAAAACTCCTTAAACGCTTTGACCACCACCCTAGAAAAGATGGTTGGGGTATTATTCAATCCAAATGGCATCATTGTATACTGGTAGGATCCCCATTCTGTTGCAAATGTGGTCTTATGGTGATCTTCCTTAGCAAACTGGATCTGATGGTATCCTGAAATTCATTTGTAAAAGAATATACCTCTTGTCCTCCTTCATTATCTAACACTTCGTTAGTAAATGGTGTAGGGAATGGATCATGCAAATAGGCATCATTCAACTTCCTAAGATCTACACATATCCTGATCTCTTTGGTATTCTTATCCTACACCACCATAGGGCTAATCCACTCCGACTCTTTAACAAGTTCTATGATTCATTCTTCCAACATTATGTTAAGTTCAATCTTCACTTTCTCCTTATATTTAGGTTTCAATTTGTAGGGTCTCTTTTTGACTTACCTTGCATCTGGTTTCAAAGGGATCCTCATCTCTCCCATGGGCCCTTTAATTCCCTTCATATCAGTGAACTTGGTTGGAAAAAAGTCCTTAGATTCATGCAATAACTATGTGATCTTGTCAATAGTGGCAACATCCCAATAATCTCCAACATTTGCAAGCTTCGTTGTTTGCTCTGTTCCAATATTGACTTTTTTTATTTTAATTGGTTGTCCAATGAAAGGTATCTCAATTCTTGGTCCTTCTATGTATCTTTGGCCTTATGTTTTGGCGATGTTCACCTTCCTAGTATCATCGTCTTCGTCAGCATTGATATTGTAACAACCTTGCAGTTTCTGTAGACGCACAATCCATTTATCCTCTCCTTGCTCCAAAGAGAGGCTAGGTGCCTCCTCAAATAATTTTTGTCTTACAATATGTAACTCTTGATCCACTGTAGGATATTGGATTTCAAACAAAAAGGTAGTTACAAAGTTCTGAGTCATACCTTCCCAATATGCAGTCATGAGGTGTGGTACTGCTTGAAGATACCAGTTGATAGGGGTTGTCTCCAGTGTGTTGATGAATTTGTGCACCCACTACTCTTGAGGAATGTTTCACCAGGCTTCCTCACAACTTCGCACATGGTCCTTCATACATCTTTGACCTGTGTACCTAACTTTTCATCCTTATATTTTCTTTGAAAACTGTGTTGTCATCAAAGTGCGACATTGTACCATCTTGCTGGAGTTGCTTTCAAGGCCGCATCCATTGCCAACAATATTTTTTGTGTTGGTACAATTTATTCAAAGTCCAACAAGAATTCTTCTACGTGATTTAGACCATCAAAGGTGGGGAAGTTACTTACTGTTGTTCCGATCCAGTGAACTTCTCAGGTTAATCTAGCACATCTCCTTGTAGATACTTCGTACATTTTCTTCTGCCAGTTCTCCAGTGCATGGATGATTTTAGGGGCTAAATTTTGCTCATGGGCTAATTTTCCATGGTTTTTCAAAAAACGAGATTCACTATTTTAAAAATGATTCTCCCAAATTCTATAGAATAAAATTATTTTACCTTAAAAATCTTCAAAGTTTTATAAAAACTATATAAAATCCTTAGAAATTTGAATATTTTTACAAAAATATTGCCAAACATTTATAGTTGGCATATGAAGGATAAGTAAGATTCGCCAAGGTTTCTACATTTTAAAATAAATTTCCATCCTTAAAATCATCCCTACTCCAGTGCTTCTTCTGAATCTGATGAGAATGCGTTGTCACTTTGCCATCTTAGGTTCCCATCTGTTGTAGGATTAATGTAACCCTGTTGTCTGGTCGTTAATTTGTATATGTTTTCTAGTTCATATGCACAGTCTTCTTCTCTGATGGGTTATTTGTATCTCTAAACTTCATCGGGATCCATAGGTGCAATGACCCTAAGTCCATCTCCTTCAAACATCATTCTTCTTTTCTTTAAATCAACCACAGTGGAATTATTGAAATCCCAATCAATTCCTAATAGCGCAGGGTATAGAAAGTTATCATCAACTATCTCAATCACCTCAAAGTCTGCAAATGTCCTTACTCCGTCAATGTCCACAGAGACATGTTCCAATCTTCCAAAGGGGATTACATCTTGCTAATTATCCATCCTAAGCCTAATAGGGGAATATATCAACTTAGGTTTTCCCATCAGTGCCCAGGTCTGCTTTGTCATCACATTGACCTCCGACCCTAAGTCGAGGACCACATAGCCTATATCATACTCTCCAATTTGAGCATTCATGAGTAGTTCCTTGTTTGTCCTTCTCTTTTTAGAGACTTGGTGTACTGCTCTATTCAGCAAGGGATCTATCTTTCCTAGATCATACTGTCTGATTAAATTTTTTAGCTCTTGTACAATGCTTTCATCCTAAATCAACTTAATACAAGTATATAAGAATTCCATGAGATTTATTACCTCTTTTCCTTCACCTGGAAGAGAATACTGATCAAATTCCAGAGGCATTCTGCATTCTCTTACTTTTGGTAATTTCTTTGATGAATAAGCTTGGTCTCTCCCGAATTCTTTTCTTGCCTCCTCAAATATTTTTTTTTCTTTCTTTGCATCAAAAACTCGTGTCTTCTCTGTAGCTTTCCTAAATCCTGATTCTTTTGTAGTATTTCCTTGGGTCTCTTTGTCTTCTCCTATAACAATGCCTCCTCTAGTGATAACAATGACTCTAGGTTCCTCTCCATGAGGTTTAGCGTATATCAGTTGCACTTGCGGGTTCACACCCCGTCTTTCCTGAATCTTAGCCAGCAATGCTAGACATTCCACAATAACATGTTCGAATGAGTTGTAGTAAATGCACATGGTACAAGGGTTCTGACAGTCCCTTGCCAAATGATTTGGCCTCTACCTCGATCCATATGTCCTCCTCTTCCTCTTCCTCTGAATCCACTGCGAGGTTTGAAGTTTCCTCTTCCTGGAGAATTATACTGCATAGTGTTTCCTTATTGTTTTACTTCGCCTTGAATTTTGTATATATCCCTTGACCTTTCATGCATGAGGTCATATGCCTTACAATCCCTATCATCATGCCCCACTGACTTACAGAACGTGCAATACAGATTTGTGGGTGTCTGAAAATATTTTTACATGTAATAGCATTCACCGGGGAGATGTATATTTCTACATACCTCGCACCATGGTAAGGTAATTTTCTTTGAAGGACTCGAGGCTCCAGACGCCAAATACTCACAAAATAGGGTACAATTCTCATTTTCGTGGCCTTCTCATTTGCATCTAATGTACCATATATATTCTCTTTTATCTTTTCCCTTGTCTTTCTTCATATCTTCGACCTGCAGAGATAAACTAGTTAGTTGACTCAAGATTTGGCTCATACCTAAGATGGATTATGCCATAGGAGTTGATTCGAGTTTCATGGTGATGTCCAACGCCTCAACCTACAAAGCAATCTTCTGTTTCATCAGAGGGACTCTGATGTGTGATAAGAGGGAAGCAATGAACCATTCCTTGTTCTACTCATCCGGGATATGAAAACTCAAATGGCCTATTAAGGTCTTAAACCTTTGATCAAACTCCCAAATAAGTTCAACTAATTTTTGCTTGTTTTAATTTAGTTCTATAATGCATTGCGATTCTGACTTAGGTTTATTGAATTCTGTAATCAACGCATTCTTGAGCTCATTCAGCAGTTTTGGTTGGACAACTCCTTGGACAAACTTCATGTACCAGCTCAGTGTGCAGTCTCTCAGGGTAGTACTAAACTGATCTCGTTTAACAATTTCGTTGGTGACATTCTTAATACTCCACACATATTCACATAGAAACCAGTGATGATCAGGATCTTCAGATCCATCTCCTCTGAAGGTGGGTAACCTCATATCATCTTCCATAGATCTTCTTAGGTTTCTTGACTAAGTATGTGTTGGACTACTAGTGACAGTGCTCTGAGTACTCTGGTGACTCTGATTACTCTGATTTCTTAATGTTGCTAAAACAACAGGAGGAGTAATAATACTTAATTCAACAGTTTGCGCAGTTCCTGAAGTTTGTGACTCTTTTCGGCGAGGTTCCTCAGTATTTCCTTCTTTAGCCCTACCAGATTCTAAATTTTCCTCGTTCACCAGTTCTTCTTCCTCTCCACTATAAAACCCTTCATCTTGTACCAGTGGTTCATGGTTCTATTTGAACAAGTTCACCAGAGGGACCTCTCTAAAGATTCTTCCACTACACGTATGTCCCACCTCTGCGTCACTATCGTTGTCTGAATTCTTGAACATTAGATTTTCGATCGAACCAACTATTGTACCTTCAATATGTTCTTCTCATGCAATAACATCTTAATCCTCAACTTCATAAATTGTTAAAAAATTCCTCTAGGTCCCTTAAAGAAATATCTTTTTGCTTGGATATATGACTCTACTCCATCGATAGAAAACTCGGTGATATACCCTCCAATGGTACTATAAAACTAGTGATCTACTTCTCTTGACACAAAGTTATCAACTCTCTTTATCTTCTTTATCAACATCGATGTCCAAACCACAGGTGGTCTAGATCTGATCTCAAACTCGGTGTCTTCTAACTTAGCTAGCCACTCGTATAGCTCCTGATGAATTCCTGCAAAGAAAATCTTGTGTATATCAGTAAAGATATACCTTCCCAACCATTCCTCGGTGCTAAGCTTAGGGTTCTTGTTTTGGGCTTCTGCGAAGTCCTTTTCTTAGTCTTCTATCCACTTCTGAATCTCTTTCTTCAATGGAAACCACCTTGTCATTCCCTCAAGAATATTTTGGTCCCGACAACAGAACCATTTGTTGGCACAAGGGTAGACCCAGGCTTCAGCTCCAAGAGAACACCAACAATCCCTAACTATTAGCCCTTTTGGCAATACCTGCAAGGCAGATACAGTCTCACCTGAAGTAGCTATGGGGGGTTGTAGGACACAGATGTATACAACCAAGGGAATACAAAGTGGATCCAATACAAGAACAACACAACATCTAGATGTCAGTTATCAACTTATTCCTACCTCACACATTTATCTGTCATATATAACACAATAATGGAATAACAATATATCAAGAACAAGAGAGCACAACATCAATCACACACAACACCAATATATATGTGGTTCACCCTCTCCCTAGGGCTACGTCCACATAAATGTGATTTATAATATATTAAGATGAAAGCATAAAGTTCTTATCTGCGCTCTTAGCTAGTAGATATTCTCTCTTTCTCTCCATCCTCCCTCCCTGTGCACCTAGTTGCAGGGTTGATCTTCACACCCAGCTGAAGATCTTACAACACAGACTTCCCTCACTGCTCAATGCTTCTCTCTCTCACTACAATAATTACTCATAAAATTAACAAACTTGGGACTCTTCACCAAACCTTCTTCCCTCATCTAGGTTCTTATTTATACATTACAATGACTCACTGATAGCCTTAGGCCAAAACCTAAGTGTCAAAACCCTAGATACCAAAACCCTAGGTGTCTAAAACTGTTTTCAAGGCTTCACCAGCATGTTTTTCTTTCCTTATCACGTAGTGATCTAAAGAATCCAACGGTGTATTCTTCCTCTTGTTGAGTTGTCCATGATCCATATTCCTTGCTGATCTGTCATCCTCAATCTCCTCATCCAACGACTTGATTTCTCTTACTTCGCTCCATTTTTTTTTCTCTTCTGCTCACTTTGACCCAGTATCAGTCACTGTGTCTTCCACACAGTTCACATTCTGTCTTTTCTACCTTAATATTACCTTAATATTTTCTTACTTCCATACCCAAGGGCCAACAACCTTATTTGTTGATCTTGCTAATTTCCTTGATTTCTTTGATTTCCTTGATTTCCCTGATTCGCCTGATCTGCTTGATTTGCCTAGTTCCCCTGATTTCCCTAATTCCTTTTCTCTCTTTACCTAATTTGTGGGATCATTTGTCTCCTCAGATTTTTTGGTGGACCATCAACCTGTTCTCTAGGGTTAGACCTATTACCAAGAGTCATTCTTTCCATCATTCTCTCCATGTTTCTCATCATTACTTCAAACATTTCTTTTGATGTTTGTGACATTGAAGGCTATGCTTTATCCTAAGTTTTGTTTATGTCCCTACCAAAATTATTTTTCATCTTCCCTAAATCCATTAGGTTCACTTCAACCTCTATGGCATCAGTCATCATATCATCCAATGTGGCAGATCTTCATTATCTTAATAATAAAGAAAAGTCACTTTCAAAATAATCGACATATCTGAGCTGAGCACCTTTAGGGGAGGTTTTAACTCAGCAGGAATAGCATTATAGACCTTCATGAATCTAGTTGAAAAATCCTGCATTGTTTCTTCAAGTTATCTCTTCATGTTGTTGTACTGGGTCAACCACTGAAGGGGATTTTTCTTATCTCCCCATTTTGCAAGGAAGCTTGTTTCAAAGGCCTTGAAATCTGTGATACTAGCTAGTGGAAGGGATCTGAACCACTTCCTCACTTCTCCTACAAGACTTTGTGTAAACAAACTCATTTTCACATATTCAAAGTCCACCTCTTCCAAGTCTATGAAATCATTAAACCAGTCTAGATGCTTATGAGCTAATATGTTACCTTCAACATCATATAGTTTGATCCTTAGGTTATAATCTTGAGGTAGATCATGTAGTTGAGCAGATAGTATGAGGGGGGAAAATCTAGCTGCCATAGTTGTTGTGAGGATCAGAGTGGCTATTGGTTCTAAGTGAGGATCACTATAGGCCTGGAATATGTGGCTAAAATCAAATCTTGGAATCTCTTTTCTTCAAAGATGGTCTCGCTTAAACAAGATTCGGACTTAGTTCTAAATAGGGCTTGATCAAATTTCACATCAAACTCAAGGTATTCAATGCTAGTCACTCTGTCCTTGGGAAAGGATAGATATCAGTCTGGATGCAACACTGGGGTTACTGGATTTTATTTTCTTTTATGTACAAGCTTTTCAGGGTCAGACACAGGGATTACAACTTTTGGGTCCGGGTTGCTCCTAGTGTGAATTTTCTTAGGAGCCAAGATTTCTATCTCAGACTGTTTGGTGCAACCAGTATTTTGGTAATGGAGTCACCAGGGAAAAAATAATCTCATCCAATAAGGTATTTGATCCACTTTCACCCTGGGGATCAAACTAAGTCTTTAAAGTCATTTTTCCTAGGGAATATTTTTCAATTTCATCCTTGGCAACGACGCCATAATGTTAGCACTCTGTAAATTTTGTCCGACTGATAGACAAATGATAGAGGTAATTGTTTCAACCTACTTTAGATATGAGACACTAGTCTTCTCAACTCCGAGAGGAATCTCTCATGTCACTTGATATTTCTTTGGTAATCAGTGGCTAGATTTGATTTGTTTTGGGGATTTTTATAAAATTTGCTGGCAAAGAACGGGAGGGACTCTTAGGGCTATGGAGTCAAAATTTTGAAATTGACTAAAAATAATGACTCGCCAGTAGAACTCTCCAAAGGATAAAGGCTAAATGAGGCAATGAATCTGAGTTATTAATTGAGTTTAAGCAGGGTGTAAGAAGAAAGAGAAAACAAATATCTGCATCAGAGAATTACTGAAATGAATTATGAATTAGTTAAGAGGAAATTCACATAGTTTAAATTGCTTAAGCCGAGAGCATCCCAACATGAATTCTGAGATTTTAACTATACAATTTAAACATAAGACAGTGCAAATGGAAATAAATAATCACATGAAATACATATGATGAGATAAGACAAAACTCATATCACCACCATTAGAATATTTTCATAGAGACTTCAAAATATTCTGCATGTATATTCAATTCAGCTCCAGAAAATTACAATAGAGTTTAGAAGCAACAAAAAGGTTCCATTGCACTTCTTACAACATTAATTCATTCAGAATTTCTAGTACTTATACAATTTGATTACAATGGTTGAAACCGAAACGTTTCAACTTCTAAAACTGACTATAATAATTTCAACTGATAGTCTCGGCATATGAACCATTTTACAATGATTAAACAAAAAACATTTCATAGACTAGGGATAGATCTCTATGACTGTTTGGATTCCTTTGTGCCATTTGTCTTGCTATGATTCCCTGTCGAACTTGCTAGTTTGGTAACACCTGGAGGTTACTTATTGGTCCCCGGAAAACTGCATTTCATTTTTACTAACCGTACGATCCCCTTCCACTGTGAGTCATAAGGAATCTCGTAATCCATCATCTCCTTTATCAGAATCTCCAAGTCAATGCAAGTAGCATAAGACATAGTTGTCAACCCGATCTTGTCTTGAAATGATTCAAAATCTCAAAGTCTGCAACCAAATATTCCACCAAACTGGGGCCCTTCAGGTTCTCTTCCGGGCCTTCAAATTTTGAATGATCCATTCTACACTGGGTGAGGAGAGAATTGTATTCCTATTGATTGTATAATTTCCCTTTACCATCCCAAAATGATGGGAGGCCCTTGATAAACAATTGTTCAAAAGTATCTCTAAACTCTTGTATGCTCCGTTATATTTGCAAAGCTTTGGTTTGAACATATTTGAGAAAATTATGTTTAGCGATGATCCTCCTAGCCCAAATGATCAGTGCAGTTTTGTCCTTTACCCCAATGGTTTGAAGATCGACACTGGGCACATAATTCAACAAATCAATAGCGTTATGGGCCCATTCCAAGGGTTTTTTCTCTAGTGTTTCATTAATAATAGTACATATGTTTTGGGCAGTGATAGCCATGTTGTCTTTGTCATTTATATTAAAATTCAAATAAACTCTGAATTTAGCAGCTTCAACGGCAATAGCATCCCAAATTACATGTTTATCTCCTTGCAACAATACTTTTCCCTTCAACCTCGTCTTCATCTTGTTCACCCTCTCTTGCAAATATTGATTATCCTTTTGAAATTGGGCTATATTTTCTTCCTTCGTTTTCATCTCTTGCTGCAGCTTTTCTATGACCTCCTTAAGGTTCTTGATCTCCCCTGTCTTTAAGCTTACTTAGGACATAGCCTGAACCAATCCATCAGTGCTTGATATAGCTTTTGTATTAGAAGGTACAATGACAACCATATCTTATGTTGCTACCTGTCCTTGTGACCAATTCTCTTTCTCTTTTTCCAACTGCAATACTTTAGCTTTGTAATTTAGTGCTTCTCGTCCGAATGTCTCCTTTTATTTCTCTAGAGAAGCTAGCTTTGTTGTATGTGGATGTTCAGTGGCAAAAATCTTAAACTTCTTCTTTAGGCTTTGTATCATCTTCTCTTTCTCATATAAAGAAGCCTTTACCCCTTGAGGGCCTTTAGATTCCAATATTTTGACTTGTGCCTGCCAGGCTTTTCTGGATGCTTTCTCCTACTTCAATTGTCCATCCAATTTGAGTGCATGTGTTGTCAATCTTGAAACCCTCAGACTCAAACTTAGGTATTATGAATATAGAATGTCATTGGAATTACTATGGAACTTTACTTTTTCTCGGGCACTAACATTTTCATAATGCATCTTGATTTCAGACACTTTATCATCATCTTCCACTGCTATGTTAAATGTATTTATTTTCACATCCCTGACAGAAAACAGGGAAGCCTTATGCTGGGATATCTTCTCTACCTTGGGAAACAAGTATCTTATTTAACTATTGGCCATACTTCCCTTCACAACATACTGGTTCATTAAGTCTTCTTTGGATTGGTAGACTGCCCCAGGTGTCTTGCTAAATACATGTTTCTTGTTGCTCAAAACCCTTGAGTTGCTTTCACTTTGTGGCATGCTTCCTGTACTAGCCTCTTCATTCTTGGTTACACTTTCCACCATCTCCATGCTCATTTTCTCTTTAGGTTCTTCTTCTTCCAGGTCCACTATCTAAGAGGATGGTGTGATTTTTATTTTCTCGAGAATATTTTTTTGACTACCGGCACCCAGTGCCTCTGAACTGCTCCTCTTGTTATAAACACTCATCTTTGGAGATTTAAAAATCAACCTTGGGGAAGTTTTCTATGTTTGGATCTGCTGAAGGGTAGACTCTATTTGTTGTGTCTGATCAGGTTGCAAAGTGACTTCCACATCTGCACAGGTTTCGCGATTAGCCAGTTCATCAAATCCTTCAACATGCTCATGCTCGTAGGGGCCTTGTCTACTCATCAGTATTCTCTTAGATATGATCTGATGGGAATCATATTTCCTCCCTTGTAACTATGTAAACCTGAATACATTGAGTTTGTCTTGGATCTGAGGTAAACAGGACTTGGTCTTTACAACAAAGGGCCCTATTATGAAAGGAAATTTTAAGTTAGAGGCCTTGTACGTTTTTAGAAAATGCTCTTTCTCTGAAATAATTCTTTGTCTGATGAAATATAGGGAAACGACTCTAGGATTCAAGAAGACGGGAAAAAGGTAAGGTCCTTCTTGATGACCATATACCCAAATTACAATAGAATGTACAAACAACATCCAATCTCCCACCCTGTTCTCTGGATTGGGTTGCAAAGATCTTTTCATTTCTTCCAAAACCCTTGGAAGGTCCCTGCCAAAGATGAGACTATAAACCCTGGACATGATCTTATTTATGAAAATAAGCATGGTGATCCTTTTACATTCAGTCTATATGAATGCGGATTCAGGGAATTCGGTCTTATTTGATTCCAAGAACATTCTCAACAAGTGTGTGTAATACCTGAAGTGTCTCAGTGAATTGAAATTTACCAGATGTTGGTGCATATTTTCAACAATGAACTTTTCAAAACTGATACAGACCAACCAACTAGACTCTGACAGAAAAAAAGGTCAACAGGAAACCCAACATGACTTCTACTACAAACTTGTCATTATCCAATCCTAGAATTTGACTAAGTATGGAACAAGCCCACTGGACTTCAATAAACATGATGCTTACATTGATAGGTAACGACAGACTCTCAGAATGGTGTTCAAGTTTAACAATGGTCTGTAATAATAGGGTTTTTACTTCGGAGGGACATTCTCTATAGACTGTGATCATTTTTTCTTCCTTAAAGGGATTTGATCTTGAGGGGGAAGACTCTACTATACTGAGGGTGTGTCGAATTGACGGGCTATCTATTTTGCATAAGACTTTTGACCCTAAATTATTCAAAATGACCTTTGCTTCCCATGAATAATGTTCTTCACACCAGCTTACGAACTCTAGGAAAGGGAAAATGACTTCTACGGTGTAAGGGGTAATGGAAGCTTGGACCCCTTCGAGGAAGGGTATTTGTTTTCCAACATTGTCTAGCAAATTGGCCTTGGACGCAGAAATGGGTGAGACTGTTATTTTTGTGTCAAATACATCAGAGTCCCTGTCAATTAGGGATTCTTATTTAGAGGTGAGGTCTTTCTCTGTTATGGATAAAATGATAGGTTTTGTGGCCATAATGAAAAATACTTGTGAATCGACAGAGAATGCTTGAATTTGGTTCACTGTTGAGATTTAGTTTCAAATGGAGCATTTGTGCCAATTTTCTAACGTTCGAACTCTTTGAAATATCATAAAATAATGATCGGGGCCCTCCTTTTATATGTGTTTTTTGAAATCGAGGGTGGGGAAAAAACAGCTTTGGGTAGACTGTTTTTTTCTTCGATATGCCTCTAATGGAACCACGTGTCCATGAAATGAAACCGTGGTAGTTTTCCCATACCACCCTCGAACAATTATCTTTCGCGCTACTTCATCACCTAATATGTGTCCTAGCCATTGATCTGGGCCGCTTCAATATCTACGGTCCATCGGGCCTCATCAACTTGTGTGCCTCTACTATATTGGCCCTTCTCCGCTAGATGTACCTTGGTATACCAAATCAAGCCGCATCTCCACACTTCTTTATCCCTCTGCTAAATCTGAAACTTGTATTCCATACAAAATTGTTATGGTGATAGAGGATCTCATCCTCAAAGTGTTTACCATGATTGGACACTAACTGTAGTGGGACTCTGAATCAGGTAATGATGTGGTTGAAGAAAAAATGCACTGCTATGTTAGTGGTATTGTTAAAAGTGGGATGGGATTCAACCCATTTGGTAAAGTAATTGACTACCACGACAATGTACTTGTGTTTATAATTGGATGGAGGATTTCAATTCATTAAGTCTATGCCCAATTTATAGAAGGGTCCGACGATGATGACTGGATGTAGAAGAGTTGGTGGCACTCGTGATTTTTTTTCATAAAGTTGGCATTTTCCGCATTGCTTGATAGCGTGGATGTAGTTGTGAAACAACATGGGCTAGAAGTATCCTGCTCGAATGATTTTTTGGGTGGTGGACATACCCAAGAGGTGACCACTGCAAGTTCCATTATGGAAATCATTCAAGACTCTGTCATCTTTGTCAATGGTCAGAAATCAACAAAGAATGGTGTCAACCCCACGTCGATATAGGATGTCTCCGATGAGGAGGGATTGAGGGGCCTAATGGTGAATGCATTGACGGTCATCTCGAGAGATATGAGACCCAAAATTCTTTGTTTGAAGGTAAATGATAAGGTCCCCATACCAGGGGTCATCAGAGGGGATGAAGAAGAGGTGTTCATTGAGAAAATATGTATTGACTGGTGAAGATTTAGCGTCTCGAGGGAAAGTTCGTAATAGTTTCGGTGAGGATGTGCTCTTTCTTTCTTTTGGGATTTGAGAACTCTAGGTTGTATTCATGGAGGATAACAATCCATCGGGAAAATTTTCCATTAATTTTTCAACGACTAAGAAAGTACTGCATGGGATTGGAATCTTCTACGACATTGGTAGTTCGAAGCAGTATATAATGGTGCAGTTTTTGGACTAAGAGGGTGTGTTTCTCATCATGATTATATTTCAAGGGTGGCCCTGAAATATTTTTACTGATGTAGTAAATGGCATGCTCATTCCCATCATCCCCTAATTGGACAAGGACTCCTGTTACTGAGACAGTTGAGGCTGACAAGTAGAGGATGTAATCATGGTCATAGTCCCGGGGACTAATCAAAGAGGCATTGGATAGGGATGCTTTTAAATCATCAAAAGAGGTTTGGGCATGTTCATCCCATCGAAATGGGATATCATGATGCAGTAGGTGGAGGAAACCATATGTGCGAGTGGCATAATCTAGGACAAATCAACGTAAAAAGTTGGATTTGCCTTGTAGGTTGTGCAGTTGGTGTAAATTCCTAGGTGGTGGAATTTCAGTGATAGCTTGGACCTTGAGGGGGTCCACCATTATGCCATGTTGGGAAACAATGAACCCAAGGAGGCATCTGACAATGACACAAAATACACACTTGAGGATGTTGAAGTGGATATTGTACTGGCGACATCGTTGGAAAATGATGCGTAAGTCATCTAAATGTTGAGTTCTCTTTTTGGAGCGAGCAGTGAGGTCGTCCAAATAAGATAGGATGATACAAGAAAGATCATGGAAAACATAGGTCACAACCCGTTGAAACGTAGCACCTACATTCTTGAGTCCAAAAGGCATGACGTGATAAGCAGACGTACCCCAAGGAGTAGTAAAAGTGGTTTTATACTGATATACTGGATGGATTTGGATTTGATTGTAGCTGGAGAACCCATCCATAAAGGACAAGGCCTCATGGTCAGCACAATCATTGATAATTTGGTCGATAAAAGGGGTTGGGAAGTTTTCTTTTGGACAAGCATGGTTGAGATCATGAAATTATGTGCAGACACAAATAGCGCCCTGCTTTTTGTTAACGGGGACGGGGTTAGAGACCCATGAGGTATACGCAATGCGGTAAATGAACTCAACAATGTGTAACTTTCCACTTTAGGCTTTGGTAGCCACAACTTCGAATGGGTAAAGAGGGTGCTTCTTTTGATGAACTGGGGTGACATCTGGCCAAGTGTCGATGCGGTGTTAGACTATAGAAGGATCGAGACCGAGAATCTTCGTATATGACCAGGAAAAAATATCCCAGTATTTATTAAAGAGAGATTTGTAAGATGTGAGTTCCTCAGGGGAGGATGCGGTGCTAATGGTGATTTCTTATACAATTCTTGGTTTGACGTAAATGTCGATTTTGACGGTGGGGGAGATATTGGCCATGTTTCCTTCTTCAAAAGCATCTAGGGCGGGGATAGGGTTGTTGAACTAGTCTATATTACCTAAAGGAATAAAATCATTGGTTTCAATTGCACATATGAAGGCTTGGCTAGGAGGGTGAAATGCCCCCTATGAGAAAAAAAGTGCTCGGTGGTAGAGCACATTCCATGGGAAATTGGGGGTAGTGAGTTCCTCCAGGATATTATCGTAGTAGTGAAAAATGTGAGAATACAGGGGATCTGGGGAGGTGAGAGGGGGAAATGTTAAAGTGTGAGTGTATGCAAGTGGTGAGGACATATATGGGATATCGCATATAGGGTGTGATGGCTCACTTGACATAAACCAAATGTCAAGACACTGTGGGTGATAAAATGTGGTGGGGGGAAAGATCTCTTGTGGGAAATTTATCGGAGAATTGGGAGGATTTGGGGGAATATCTACAGACAGTCGAACTATGAACCATGGATGGATGGGAAGTGACTCAGGTTCAAGGGAGGGGATATTGAAAGTATCTAGAGAGTGCATTACCAGTGGTGACATGATTGGATGTGGTTGAATAGGGGTTGAATGACGACCTATGTATCAAACAATCAAAGGAAATCGGTATGTGAAATGAGCAAGTGAGTCACATAGAGAACAAGGACATCTCATACACTCAGGTACTAGTGAAGAGACATAAGTAATGTCAGTGATGTGAGAACCAGTAAGGGGTAGCAAAGAGGGATGTTACTGAGAGGTTTTGCATACTGCGACTAACGTCTGGCAAAACTGAGGTAGAGTTGGGAAATGATGAGTGTAGTGGCCATATTATGAACAAATGGCACAAGCGAATTTGGTTCGCAATCCTTTACTACCTGCAGTTGAGGACATTGTAGTAGCACTGGACATACTTGGTGGAGCAGCGAGAAATGTGGTTGCTCGAGGGATTTGGATCAGATTGTGTAACTCGAGAATAGTAGGACATCTATTAGTGGGGTGTCCCTCTCTTTTGCATAGTACGCAAGGGGGTTGAACTCAAGGAGGAAGTGGAGTTGTGGGTTATTTCTTCTTTTTTCTACCCCTAGTAGTGTCAGTGGTACCAATAGTTGGGGGTGACGGTGGTGCAGCAGGATCCTATACTGGAATCTGCATCGTAATTCCCTATGTCTGAGGAGGGAGAGATGGTTGAGGAACCATCATGGTTGGGTGAAGATACCATACAGGGATGGCCAACACCATGTTTGGAAGGGTAAGTGTCACAACTACCTAGAATACTTGGAATCTAGGTGGGGAGTAGAAGAAGGTGTTTTGAGTAATGGCTTGAGGGATTGTCTCCCAAACTAGGATTTTCCCCTGGAGGGGGGGGAAGATTAGGGATAAGTGGTGCAGTAGGGTTCTCAAGGAATTCTTGAGGTAATAGTTCTTCAACTGGTGGAATGTCAAGGTGTGGAGAGGCCTCAGTCAGAGGAATAGTGTCTCTGATATTGGTTCCATTATAAGATACTACACACACTTGTGTTGAAAGGTGTAGGAGAGGCGATTCTCCATGGTATGCCCCCAACAAGGATTGGTCCTCGAAAATTATAGGACCCATGTCGACGAGAAAATAAGCATCTGAGATAGTGCAGACAAGAGGAAAAATGTTATCGATGTTTCGGAATGGTTAAGCTCATAATGTGTAATTTGGTCAATGGTGACAATTTTCCCGTCGTGGGGAAACATCATCGTTTGAAACACAAAAGAGGATACTACCTTCATAGAGTACATGTAGCTACGTCCAAACAAGATATTGTAATCAAGAAGGATATCGATAAATTTAATTTGGATGAGGATGGTTTTTCCCCCAAATTCGACTGGGACATTTTGAAAGATCCCTTCAGGGGAGGATGGTTGACCATCATAGGCTCGGAGGTTGATGGCAGAGGGAACTAGCTCAGGTGAGACAAGTTTTTTCCATACTACTTTGGACATGATGCATGTGGATGCACCTTCATCAATGATACACTGATGAACCGTGATGTTCTAAATCTTAACTAGTATCTGGAAAGATACCAGGGTGGGGAGGCATGGTTCTTCGCTATCTAGATCAAAGGTGATGAGCCTACTGTCTGTCGGGTCGACAGCCCCCATGGCGGAAAGCAATGATTTCCGCTCAGTTGGAAAAGTTTGGAGGACCTCCAAAATAGACATGGTTGCAAGAGATTGTTCTAAGTCATCGACTAGGTTGTAATTGTGCGTTGCCCTAGCATGAGGGTTATTGACATTTTGTCACAATGGAATGCAAGGTATATGAATGTTTGGTTCATTGTTAGGGCATGGAATCATAAAGGGTTTTCTGGTTGTAGCTGGGGCCACTTCCGATCTGGTTGGAGTAAATTCAGGGGGGACCCCATACTGGTGACCGTGTGTTTGCAAAAGAATCTCTTCTTCACTGGTGAGGAGGATATTGCGATCGATCGGATTTCCAGGGTGGATGGGCCCTGGGTATTGATACTGCCCCATTTGGGGTGGGGTACGATGTACCTCATGTTGGGTATTCATCACACCTTGGTGTGGAATAAGGTTTTGCAACACATCCGGGGGTGGCTGTTGCAATTACTGTTGTGGGGCCTACTGAGGGGTAGGCGACATTGGAGGACGTGGCATGTTCATGGATTATTTCATCCATTTGAAGTCGGCAATATCGGGACAATGGTGAGTAAAATTTCCATACTCACCACAAAGAGCGCAATGGAAGTTCGTCCTGATACTGTTGTTGTTTTTCTTCCCTTGGCGTTTGTTGTTATTGTCCCCTTGGGGGTTCTCGTTGCCTTGATTTTGGTTGCCCCCTGTGGGATGGTTTTGTTGGGGGTTATTCCCTCCTAGTCTTGAGTTATCATTTTTTCATTTTTTCCCTTTTTTCTTGGCATTATTCGACTAATGGGCCGGATTTTCCGCATTCAACTGTTCAAAATCTTGAATCTGTTGAATGGGAGAGGGTTGAACAAAGTGAAATCCAGCATGTGGATGTCCTTGTGGAGGAACAAGTGGCTATGGAGGAATAGGAAATGGAAAGTATGGATTGTTTTATGGCAATGATCCATGGGGAGCATAGGAAGGTGAAGCGCTTTCACTAGTTCCCAAGTTATATGTTGAGGTAGAAGGTGGGCCCGAACTTGGTTGAGAGGTCTGTTGTGCTACTTATATGTTTAGTATAATGCACTCATTAATTATCAATCCAGGATTCGTAATCAATAGAATTACAAGACACTAGTAAGAAAGGTAATTTCTAACGTCATGAGTATAGAACTATGTATGCTGGAAACAAATCAAAATAGCAAACTGAAATGCACTTTGGTTGTCTTTCACAGAGAGGCTATCTACTCCATTATGACACATGCAAGTATGAGATGGATTTGGTTTGATAGATCAAATCTTCTATCTGACCCAAAAAACTAACTATGCAATCCACACTTCTAAAAGGGAAATCACACAGCAATCAGTAAAGCATAGCATGGGTAGTTCAATAGTTAATGTCTTGGTTCTGTTGTGGTTCACAATGAAATTCACTAGTTATTATCCAAGTAGTTTTGACTATTTCTGCCAACATCTATGATCACTCAAGGAAATCAAATTCATGAGAACAGAAACAGGGCATATGCAAAATAGAGCAAGTAAAGATTTCTAAGCAATTGTATAATGGAAATCCTAGTCTAAGCTATACTACTATCATCTAACAGAGTTAAATATTTAGCTAATTTAATGTTTACACTACTGGAAAACAAATGCTACTGCTAATCTATGAAGAGGTTGACCTTTGTTGGGAGGTGGGCCCTTGCCGCTTCAACAGGACAGCTGCTGAAGTCTACAGGAGTCTTGTCTTCAACACACACATTACTCTCACTCACATTTCAAAACATAAAATCAAAAATTTTGTTAACAACTCAACTCATACTCAATCATGGATAATCAGAGTATAGAGATAAAATGACATTCCATTAATCTTCACTCAGGATATGTTCTATACTATCATACGCTTCTTTACATATTGGTAATATGCTAACTCTCTTACTCCCTCTACCAACCTTGCCATATCTATATAATAGTCTAAATCGTGAAACACGAGGCAAACTGATTTGCAAATCAATCAGTTGTTAAGTTCAATCATTCGGTTACATCTTTAGCTTCATCCTCATGACACGAAGTGCATGAGGATGAGGCAATCAACAAACTATTCTTATCATAGCCTTGCTAAAGCAAATAAACATCCACCAATTGACTTAGGCAAGATCTGGCACTTAACTTAGTACATTAGGCTCTTCCATATTAGTACCGAATCATAACAGGAAGATGGTACCGGATCATGACAGTGTGAAAAAGGTGGTATCGGATCATGACAGTGCATGGTTGTTGGTACCGGATCATGACAGTGTGAAAAAGGTGGTATCGGATCATGACAGTGCATGGTTGTTGGTACCGGATCATAACAATGTGTTTTGGTACCGGATCGCAACATATGCTATTTTAGTACCGGATGCGCTTGGTACCGGATTCAGACAGCAGCAGTCTTGGTGCACAGGTATCGGATGACTGAGCTAGTACAGGAACATTGGATATCTAGAGTTCAAAGATTTATATATGACAAATCAAAGCATTAGTACGTGAAATATTTAATTCCCTAACTCAATAAACCACAAAATGCATGAATTAACCATACTTTACCTTATGACCTTATTACTGGCAATTGGTAGCGTTCTTGTCATTCACTCAAGCTTTAGGTAGGCCAAAAAGGCATAGATGAAGAGTATAATAGGGTAATGGGGATTTCAATTTCGGGTCTCAAGATTCCCCCATGCCAAAATCATTGCATGTCCTCATGCAACCAAAATTTTTCAAAACTTGAGACTGTGTTCTTTACTTTGGTGGATCAATGATGTTGATGGATGAAGCCTCTTCTCTCAGATCCCTTTTGATGACCCTAACATATTGTAGGAGTTGTAATACCTTATTGAGCTTGTTAGAAGTCTCTTCATGGTCGTCTTGAATTTGTTGGATGGTTGCTTTCTGTTGAAATAATGTAACTGCGAAGAGCATTCTTATTATTTTGTTATTGGATT